>VXBW01005306.1:2116274-2167332 GCA_013400375.1 Thinocorus orbignyianus
GGGGGGGGGGGAGAAAGCATAGGGGGAAAAAACAAAGATAATGGAGTAAGAAGGAGAGCTGAGAAGGGGAGAGGAAATGGAAGAAAGGAAGGAAGTGAAGATCATTCCCCTGAATGATTCTGACACGAACCCTTCTTTTCTCTTGTTCTAGTTCACATTTACTCTTACCCCAATGTTTTGTGCTCAGGTACTTACCCCTTCTTCCCCAGTTCCCTTCAGTTTAGGTTTTCTACACCTACCGAGCTCCCTCTCCCAGCTGAGTGGGGGAAGAAGAGCTGAGTCCCAAAAGGAGGGGAAAAAAATAAAAGCTACTGTTGTATTAATATTGTATTACTGTGTCATTGTGCTGCTATTATTGGATTATTAACAGTCTACTGTATAGACTTACTGATAAAATTATCTTCTCATAGTAAGTTCAACTGCAATTGCAAGAGGGAGAAAAAGCAAGCTAAACAAATGGTTTGAGGGTATCTCTGAAACCTTTCTACAAATCGTATCATATTAACTTTATGGCTTGCTTTTTAGAAATTGCCAAGACATATCACACAGGCTACAATCACATCAGAAAGTGGAAAAACTGAGGAATTGGGATAAATAACCACTGACTGGGAAAGAATAAAATGCATGTAATATGCAGCTGTCTGGTTTTAAACTATTTTTCTGTACCTGAAACTTTTGACTAGTAAGAGCAAGCGCTGATGCCCCTTTTTCTGGAATGGGTCATAGTTAGAAAACCCATTTGCAACATAGGAGAGCCACACTCAGTTCTCTTAATTCTCTTATCAAACTGAGAATCCTGTATTCAAATATTTCCAGCTGATGAGGAAAATGAAACCTCCCCCACCCCTCCCCCTGCAGTTCAGTGAATCGGCATTTCTTTTGCTTCGCTTCCTATAAGGGGTGCCCAAAACCTGCCCAAAAGTCCAGGTAAAAGAGGACAATTTGGGTTGAACTGAACAAAAAGGCTGTGATTTTCATTTGGGTGAGGGGAAACAACTCAAATCATAAACTCCTATCTGAATTTTGGTGCTTAACTGATTTTTCTGTCACTGATGTGGTTCTCCAGTTCAAGAGGTGAACCAAAAAAAATCAATTATCCACCCAGCTCAAGTTAGAAATACCGTAACTCTGGAATATTGCATAGACAGAATCCAGAGGTCTTTAGACAAGCACATTGGCAGAAGGAAAACTTTAAACAAAGCATTATTATTATTATTATTATTATTATTAAATCATCAAATGATAGCACTTCAGACTATTGCCTTTGGCAGATACTGCACTACAGTAAGTAAAGGAAGTGCTAGGAAAAAAAAAAAAAAAAAAGAGCTTTTTGGGTTTTGTTGTTTCCACTGTAGGTTTTAATAATAGAGACCTACAAAGTCCAAGGAAATGTTAAGAAGTTCCACAGAATGGTTTACTGGAAAGTTCTCACAGAAAATATGTAAAACCCTGAAGATTCTAAATAGATTTTCTTTTTTAGGCACACATCCAAAACAACTGCAGCATTAAGAATGAATCTATAAGATTTATAAGAAAGGGTGTTTTGGAACAGGTTACAAGAGCGCGGAGGAAGAACAGAATGGGGTTTGATGCATTTACTATGAAGAATATCTCACAAATAATGAGTGCTTACTTCAGAGTATGGAAATGTTTAGCTACAATGCAGTTTGGATCATATGCTGAGGAACAGATTTTTCCTTTCAGTGTGCATGCCTAGCTGCCATTTCCATTAATGGGAATTAAGTACATGTGTCAAGAGGAGAAGTTAACTCTTAGAAATATAACTAATCTCTGCTTTTTTTAAAGAATGTAAATGCCACATCAGGCATGTTCGGTGTTGGCAAAACTGAGCGCTGAATATAGCATAGCAAAAATCTGAGAAGGAGAAGGCGGTCTGGAGGACTGAAATTTCTGTGCTATTTAGAGTTTTTCAATTTACTGAATTTCTTCAAGGAAAAGTAAAACCATCTCATTTGCAAGTGGAAAGCCCTCATTTATCAGCTATTTACTTGCTATTTCAGCAAGGCCCTACCATCTGCAACCCTCCCTGTAAAAAAGAACTGACACTACCCTTAAGAAGAAATCTGAACCTTCATCTAAAATTTGCATTCAAACTTCCCTTAGGGTCACTAAATATTACAATAAAGTTCCTAATAATTTTTTAAAAGGAGGTCGGCACTCTTTGATCCTGTCCGCTCTGCATCAGCTGGGGTAAAGGAACCTCCAAATTAATACAGATGTAAACTATAATATAAATACGATTTCTAGAAATAAAAGTAGTATTTGTAAACACATGAAAAATTAGACTACGTATGTATTTTGGCAAAAAGTAACATCTAATTGTGAAAACAAGGAAAATGAGACAGAGGACACAATCCTGATTTTGTGTCGTGTGCCCCCCACGGTTCCTTAATTTTGGTTACAGCCTGTTTTATTATTTCTCTACACTGTTAGTTAGTTACAGGGTCTCTTTACTGTTCGTCTCAGTAGCCTTGGTCTGCACAGAAGCAGCTTGAAAAAGAATTAAATAAAAAAAGAACACTTTTAAAAAAACAGTCACAAAAATAGAGTATATCCATGGATAGGAACTGTTCTTGAAATGATCTAAAAATCTAACTGGATTTCAAATTTACAGTTTCTCGTTAAGGTTCTCAACAGAAAATGTTACTAAAATAAGAACCTGTTGCTCTAAGTCTTTTTTCCCCCCCTCTATGTTCTTTTTTCAGTGCAATTATTTTGCACAGAACATACCATCCCGACCGAAGCCCACAGCCTCACCTTACGCACAGCCTCCCTATACTCTGCCTCCATCCTGCTCAGGATGATGACTTTCTGAGCAACAGGCCTGTTTACTGTCACTGCCCATCCAGCCTCTCGGATGACAAGGCCAGCAGGAATGTTCCTTCTCGATGCCATTTCCAATAAGTGTTACAAACATGTAAATGCCTGCCACAACGTACTCGACAATGAACCTAACTCGCTTCATACAGATAACCCACTTCCATCAAATAGAAATTACTCCCTTTTCCCCCCGGTGCTGTGTGTGGAGGAGTGGTTGGGAGAAATTGAGTCTCTTTTGAAGAGGCAACCTAAGTTTATAGCCATACATAAGCTTCTGAGCATAAGAATCCCAATATCACAACTTTGATCTATTTGCAAAAGTTGATAATAATTGTTGAGTGTGATTCCAATGCACTGAAATTGAGATTGTTCTGCTCAGCCCAGTGCATGCCTCTCAATATAAACCTTGCAGGTTTTATCACCACATTCTCATCACTTCCCCAGTAACAATTCTCTCTCTTTTTTTTTTCTTTTAACTCATCCACTGCATGGGGTTAGAGTAATCACATTTTGTCTCCGTATTTCTAATCTGACTGCTTTTTCCACTTTAGTCTGCTCTTAGTAACCTGTGCACCAAGGATGCTGGGTTTTAAACAAACAGATTTGCTTCCATTGATTGTCCGATGTAAAATAAGCATAACGCAATCTAAAGCGCAAATATGTTTTGGAATAATTCACGGCACCTACTCCTATGTGTTTCGTGAAGGCAATCCAGCCTTCCTCTTGGGTCATGAGGTTTGCTCTGGTGTTTGAGATCAAAATTCTCCATGCCCAGGGGTACAGCCACTGTCTGCTTCTCCTCACTAGAGACAGTTGTCTTTTAGTGCCATGATGACTGTTTTTTACCCTTTCAGCAGAGGGCGACCTGCCACATTCAGCTCAACAGCTCGAGCTTTTAGGCAGTGGGCATGATACACATAGCTCAATTCTTGGTTCTCCTCCATTTTATATACTTCATTGGATTAGGGGAAAAGTGAGCATATAAATAATATACACTACATAATATACATATATAAATAATATCACTATTTTCTATTCACTTTGTACTGAAAAAGCAGTGAAGAATTAGGTCCTTTGTAAGAAATAGCCTCTATCTCAACCAGTTTACAGACTGGAAATGTAATTAGATAAAGAACACAAAAAGGTAACACTCTTATATTCTATAGATTGCTTATCTATTTTATTCCTTTTTAGTCTGTATAATCATAAGAAATCGTGTAACTACTGTCTAGTAAATGTTTCAAAAAATATTGATCCTGAAATGCATGGTTTGTAAATTCATAAGTTTGTAAATACATTCCCTTTCTGCTGCACCACACACAAATTCCCTACGTGACATATACAGTCTACGATAAGATTAATACAAATTAGCGTTTATTAAATGCACTCTACTGATATTTAACTTGTTATACATGTCACTGGGAAGATCAAACTGTAAATTAAGCAATGATTCTAACGACATTAAAAGCATTTCTGCAAGGGAAGGAGTTATAAAACATGTTGCTATCTTCCACCTTGCACGCTGAAACAGCAATCAATGAGTATGTAGAGTTATGTTTCCTTTATGAAGTTACAAAAGCATACCATCCCCATTCATTTACTTTAACGGTGCTCTGATGCAGTTTTATGAGTGATTTTCCACTTTTGAGTAAAAGCAAAACTAATGCCATTTGGTTCTGTCAAAGCAAAAACCCTAACTCCTACTTCCAACACACAGATTCCATTTCAGCCACTATTATAGAGAAATAAATATGTAAGTATGGTATAAAACAGAGCAATGGCTTGTTGTTATTGCTATTTCTACAGAGGCTTAACTCTTGCTTCTTATCCCTTATTACATGGGACATGTAGAGGCTAGAAACATTGCTGGGGTAGCATGCTGAAGGCCCCTGGGAACGCTTCTGCACCTTGTATAGGGAAAGAACTGAGAAAATACTGCTACAGTATTCTGAAGCATAAGTATGGAAAAAAATCAGAAGATCTGGGGACATTCTTCAAAAGCCCTAATGCAGTCCAGGTACAAGGTTGACTACCTTCCACTACCAATTAGCTTGCAAGCAAGACAGATCTTCAAGAGCTGCCACTGAGGTATATTCAGAATATAAAAAAATCAGAAAGGAGATATAAAAAACTGCTGCTAGCAACAACAACAAACTAAAAAAACAACCGAACCAACCCAGAACGACCACTGGATTGAGACAAACAGTCATTAAGAGAGTAACACAAAGAAGTTTCTCAGGAATGTTTATCAAAGAAAATTTATGTCATAAATTTTCCTCGGCCTGGAGGAGATCCAAAACAGAGCGTCTCTTCTCTTGCCATGTAACATTGTACTGAATCCAGACTGCACATTTGGTCACCCACTTTTCCCCTGAAATAACACTTTCTATTTCTGATGTGGCTTTTGTTTTGTTTTACAAAGTTTAATTTCTCTTTCTTTGTTGATGCATTTTCCTTTTGTCATTATTTCAGTGTTGTGTAAAAGTAATTAGTGACACGATGCCAAGGACTGAACCTCACAAGCAACCTAAATATTTTGATTCACTGAGAATGCAGTCCATAATTTACAAAGTGCCTGACCCCTGTCCAATAAATAAAATAAAATAATTTAGATAATTTCTGCATGTTAACAGACTGAGGCACATGCAGAAAAACGTTAAAATGCCGAAACAGTGAACGTCACCACATCTGATATCAAAGATACTCTTCTGACACTTTTTCAAGAAACACAATCATATTTTTACAAACCTTTTTAGCATTTGACCCCACACAATCAATCCTGTCAACCGTCTCTCCTGGTATTTGCATGCAGCCACTGCCCTTTCTTGAGAGCAATGTGGTTCAAAATCTGGGCAAAGATTTCACATGTGAGAATGTCACAGGTGAAACTTGTTTTCTAATGAATTCTGAGCTAGCAATAGAATGGCAGCAGGTGTCTCTAGAAGTGCAAATTGAGTGGAAAATAAAAGGAGACAGAGACACCTACCTTTTCTTAAAAAAACACCCAAAACCAAAAACCAACCCGACCCAGTCTTTTCTTCTGGGCTTCAGGTTTTTTTATAAGTTGCCATAAATTCCTCAGAGGGGTCCCAATACTGTAGTCAAAGTTAAAACCCACTATATATACAATCAGTTATCTTTTTTATTTAGCAAAAAAGCAATCACGCAGACCTTTGTGACTACAGTCTCTGATCACAGTTTTTAAGAGTGATTTGTGGGCCACGACATATAGGGCCACTTAAAAAATGCCCATGAAGTTACCAGGAATGAAAGAGATGTACATCACTTAATAACTGCAAGTTTTCTTATGGTAGTTTGAAAAACTGCCACAGAATTTATTGAGATCTCTGCCTCAAACTTAGACAATACAGCCTGCTTCAAAACAAGAGACAGTTCTCCGCTGTGTTGTGTCCTAGATGTTTCAAAGCAAGGTGGGCTCAGACCAAATGTTCTATCATGAGAAAGGGAGTTTATTCCTGTCCCACATCTCTTGCAGGCTGCTTTAACTCGGGTATATACGTTACTTTATAAAACATTGGCTGAATTATAAAATGGCTTAAAATATAAAATAAACTATTTTTTTTATAAGACAGAAAAAAACAGGCAAGTGCTCTACTGAGTTTGATACTATGAAGAACCAACCAAGATGCACCATGACCCCACAACATCTCTCTGAGGACCACAGATGACCAGCACGGGTCCAGGCTCCCCTGGCTGGAGCTCATGGCTACACAGGCCAAGCTGGATAGACAGAGCCTGATGTGTGTTACAGAAGCTTCACGTGTTAGAGGTGTGGTCTGCAAAGACAGGGTGAGAGCAGCTTTTTTCATGGCTCACTCCAAAATCTTGTATTTGGACACATAATGTGGAGATAAACATGCAAGTCTCTTATTTTATTTGATACAGAAATACTCTGGGAATCTGGACCAAAAGTGAAGTACAAGTTGCACAAAACTGTTTCCTATTTTGTATTTGTATGTTTGCATTTGGGTGAACAACTTATTGCTCTTGTAATAACTGAAAAAAAAAATTGCATAAATATTTGGTGTTTTTTATTTATGTTTTATCTAAACAGTCTCTTAGCTTTTTCCTGAGATAGAAGACAGTCTATTCCAGATTAAAATTTGCACTGCTTCTCTTTGAACTTCTTCTGTTCCTGCTATACACTTTCTTCAGGTAGCTTAACCCGTACAGAACTCAATATTACAGGAAAGAGCTTTCTACTGACATAGACCACTCCAGTGTTTTCAGCATTATTTCTTATTCCATTTTCAACAACTGGATCTTGTCTTTGGATCATTCCACCTACTTTGATTGAGTGTCTCATAAGGAAACATAGGAGGTCTTCCCTTCCACTCCAAAGGGGTCAGAGTTATACTAGAACAGAGCAGTGAGTGTTGTCACATCCATTCTCCTGCCCGATGTGACAAATACTCTGCATTTGTCAACGCCACACTTGTGTAGCCAACCTGCCCATCTTCCTGCATGGAGTCCTCTGCTATCTTCTCCAGCTCTGGCTTGGATGATTTTGGCTCAGACACAAATGTTTCAGCACCACTAGTCACGATCATATTCAATTCATATATATATATTTATCTATATGTGAAACACTGCCTACAACATTCAGACTTCGGATATTCCTGCTGTAGTTTTCCTACACCAAACATTAATAACAAATTTCCAGTTTTGTCTTCTGTTCCTCAGAGGACTGTCTAATTCTTGAAAATACTCCTATCCCACAACCACTTTTCTAATCACAGAATCATCATGGTTGGAAAGGACCTCTGAGATCACTGAGTCCAACCATACACACACAAAAAATCCCTACAATCTCTGCCACTAGAGCATGCCCTGAAGTGCCACAGCTACACACTTCTTAAATACCTACAGGGATGGTGATCCCACCACCTCCCCAGGCAGGCTGTTCCAGTACCTGACAACTCTTTCAATGAAGTAATTCTTCCTAATATTTCATCTAAACCTCCCCTGCTCCAACTTTCCATTTCCTCTGGTCCTGTCATTATTCCCCGGGGGGAGAAGAGGCCAACACTCACCTCTCCACAACCTCCTTTCAGGTAATTGAAGAGGGCAATGAGGTTTCCCCTCAGTCTCCTCCAAACTAAACATACCCAGTTCCCTCAGCCGCTCCTCATATGACTTGTTCTCTAGACCCCTCACCAGCATGGTAACTCTAATAGCCCCTTGTCAAGGTATTTTAAAAAAAAAATTCTTTAAAGAAGGAAAAAATTAAATCTAATGATTGTCTTTTACTACTTGTTGACAAGCTACAGGAATTATCATTAGACATCATTTTTCTTTACAAAAGTTAGGCTGATGGATAGCTATAAGATCACAATACTCATCTATATGTCTCCTAATTTTATTTTTTATTACTATTTCAACCAATTTATCAAGTAAGGAAAGAAAATTCATTAGACTAATTCTCAGCATCAATTCTACCACTCAATTAAAGAGAAGCAGAAAAATTACTTTCTCCAACCTTACAGGTTAGAAGCCAATATCAAAGGAAAGATGACATATCAAGTTAGCAGCCCTATTTGAGCTCACAATCAATTTCCAGTAGCACTTTTTGATATGTCTAACTTTACCTGCTACTCTGTTGCTCTTCATTTGATGAGTTTAGCACCTACTTTTCCTTCAGTTTTTTCTCTGACAGTAGCTAATCCTTAATATTGCAAAAGAATGGCTACAGGTTAGACTTCCCTCGTAAGTCTTCTGTAACAGAATACGACAAGAAAATAATTTGGTTTCTCATCAAACCCGTTATGCTCCTTATCTATTATTCTGTGTTACAACACTATGGAAAAAATCCTAAATGTTATTCTGTGTTACAGTACAGAGGGAAAACTTAGTTACAAACTTGATGTGGACAGCCTTTTAGAAAATATCTGAATGTACTCCTCGTAATTTCAGCAGACATACCCATTCTTCAAGACACTATGCTTGTTTCGCATGGGGTTCTCTTCCATTTCTAGCTAGCAATTATCACAGCATCCTCCAGTTTTAAGCCACACTTATTCCAATAGCACACTTCCTTTCCTGAAACTATATACTGGATGGTGCAAACCAGTTCTACAACCAAGCTGGAACCAAGTCCAATCCCTTGACTCCGTAAGCCCCCAGGGACTGATAAACTTTCATCATACATTGATTTACTGAGGAAGCCTATAAAATCAGAGCCTGTCTTTGTCAAGGAGGAATGAAATGACACCAGCTCTCTAAAGCTGAGGGAAACTACAGCTTCCTGCATCAGGTAATTGGGCTAGGGATTTTTGTGAGATTAAGCTGCCGTGTAAGAGTTCTGATAGCCTCTGCACACAGTTGGACTAGCCCACACAGAGAGAAATAGCCTTATTTTTTAGTAATGATCCAGTGACCTGCATTTGCAAATGTGATTGCAGAGTTTTGTGCAACTACTCTGTCAAGCTTGCAGTATATTTGTAGGCAGGAGAGAAAGGATGTGAAACCAGGATGGAAAAGTCTCAACGTTAACCAAAATGTGATGGGTTATTTTTTCCTTTTAAAAACTACATATTTCATATACATCTTAAAAAATATTTCCTCGCATTAGTGTTTTAGCTGTGAACACTGCTTTTGTTATTGGCAAATACGTGCAGGCCCCCTGCCACTCCCTGTGATATTCATACAGGACCTGTAACATGACCTATCTCTAAAATACAGGATATTCAAAGACAAATTCCTAGCACTGTGTTTTTAAAAGTTGTTAAACAGAAAATCTGTCTACCACAATGGTAACAGAAAGGAGGCTCACCCTCACCTGCGTGGGCAGTACAAAGGCAACAAACCCAGTGCACGTGCTTAACTGGATCCCACATCACGTGCACAGTGAATCCCATGCATCTCTCTAGGATTTTCAGATGTTTGGCACTGGTTGCTGAAGACTCAGATGTAACTGAGCCATCTCTGGTTGTCCAAAAATCTCATCGATCGCTGCACAAGCCAATGAGGCAGCAGGATACCACCAAAAGCCACAGCACATTACCCCATCCTTTGTGTGCCTAGAGAAGCTTTCAGACTTACCACGTTCACTGAGCCAGTTATGATACAGTAGAGGATCCCTGTAAGCAGCATATACAGGTCTCGTCGCATTATTCTAAACCAGAAACTGTCAGTGACCATTCCCATACCAGCAAATAAAAGTTTCCTCACATTTAGCCTATGAACAATTCTTACTTCTGGTGATCTGAAATACATCTATAATATCTGAGGCCATCTCCCTAACAGTGTGACTCCTTGTACTTATGCCTTTACTCAAGGTAAGCATGTAAGTGTCATTTTTTTCTCAGTTTTTAAATACACAAAGCTGACTGAAAGAAGTATTCACAGAAAACATTCAATTTGGGTACTGTGATCCATTTCAAACATCAAAAAAATACAAACTTAACAAAAATAATGACAAGATAAGCATGAAGTGTCTTTATGAATATAAAGAATCTATAAAGCCGTCACTAGGTGGGTCCATAGCAATGGATTAGACTTTGAGAGATGTCACATGCAAAACATTAATGCTTAAACCAGATGTAATACAGACCAAAAGAGAGTCTGGAGATGGGAAAGCGAAGTGGGAGAGATTCTTTCTTCCAGCTGCAGAACCATCAGGCCTCAAAACTCACAGGCTCAGGGGTTGTATTTTCACACCCAGGTCTGCTCACCCTTGTAAATGCTTTAATTCGGAAGATTACGATTCAAATTATAACAGAAGTTACTCATATTCTCTGGTAAGCAGATCCACGTGCTCACATAAAAGTGGTGTTTGTGGTGTTTCTCCTTTCTGTAGGACTAAGGTTGAGGATGTAGGAAGGTATTTTTACAGACACAAATGTCTGTATCTTCAAGCCAAAGGAGGAATGTTCCTAATTCATCCTTGAAAGTATTTCTTTGGGGCAGTGAATGGAAAGGAAAGTGTTGTTTCTTAAATTACTTTCCTCTTGAACTGCTGTAAGAGGAGGGTGTGGGTTCCAGGCAGAAAACCCATTATTTTTGGTATGGTCACATTAATTTGGATCTAGCCAGACCTTAGCCAAGTAGGAAACTGCCTCAGCACGGCCACCATGATGGCAAGGAAGGAATAACAGGTATTTGCTCATTTCTGCTAAGCAGAAGCTCCTACCAGAATACAAAGATGATGGAAAACGTGGGTGGATTATTTGGTTCCAGCTGGCTCCACATCAGACAGTAAGGAAATGCCATGATCTTTGACAGGTTCATATTAGCAAAAATCAAGCAAAAGATTATGGGAAAGCTTCCCATTCCATTATCAAATAATTTGGGGGAGGGAGAAGGATGGGAGACTAGCAGTTTTTCTTTCTAAGCTCTCAGGAACTGTCTATTTTTATGACCCTTTTAGCGTTGAAAGCATTGTCTGAAATAAAGACTAATCTCAAAGGATGTGAAAGCAAACCTATCGTTAGACTATTCAGAAAATGTAAAGCAGGAAGAAGCAAACCATTCGCGTCTGGTGGAGCGGCTACACAGCAGTTCTAACTTACCAACTACCGACTGGTGCCAGGGGCCACAGCCAGCCCTGGTGTGCTCTGCCCACCCTCAGGACTCTCCCCAACTCTGCCCATGGCCCAGGACCCCATTTCAGCCCCTGGGGCCATCAGCCCCTGCCCCAGAGATGTTGCAGCAGGACCGGGTCTCCAGCTCCACACAGCTCTGCCCTGCTCAGCCAGACCCACCCACAGGTCTGACCTCGGCCTGGCCCCATGGAGGTGCCCCATGACTGTGGCTGTAGCTGTCGCGATGTCCTCTGCTGCCCTGCTCCTGGCTGGGGTGGTGGGACAGGCTCTGGCAGCCCCTGCTGACACCCTGACGACAGGCCCTACATCATGACCCACCCATAACACAACCAATAATGAAATGCCAGTAATAAAACCCTACCCGATAACCTCCAATACCTAAACCAAATTAAAATCAACATCAGGAGCGTCTTCCCTACAGAGACATGAGTGGGAACACGCTGTTCATACGTGAATGTACTGCTCCCAGTTACACGTGTAAGCTGTCTATATAGCGTATAGAACTAGGTGCTTTAAGCGCTAGAGAGATTGACCGGTGGCAGTCGATAAGGAAGCAGCAGGGACAGTACTGAAATTATATAGAATCATAGAATAGTTTGGGCTGGAAGGGACCTTTAAAGTCATCTAATCCGACCTCATCTGCAGTGAGCAGGGACACCTCCAACTAGATCAGGTTGCTCAGAGCCCCATCTAACCAATATCCCCCACTGGTGTTTGAATTCACTGCTACCAAGGAACCTCTCCTTCCCCTTGGGACCTACAATTCAATGGTATCTTCTACGTTCAGATCTTCCCAGGCACTACTTTCAGGAGGACAGAAGGGATCACCTAGTTCCTCTGAATGATGCCAGAGGAGGGAGATGGGAGAGCAGTACCTGTGGCTCTCCCACTTTGATGGGAAAATTAAGTAGCATGATGATGACCCGCTAGTACAGCAGGTAAGGTAGCCAACCAAAAAGAGGGTCTTCTGGCTTCCAGACCATCTTCTAGGGGCATTTTCGTTCATTTTACATTAAATGGCCATGGATGAAGTATTAAAATTGTTTCATTACTCAACTTATTAAGGTAGGAGCGAAGTCTTTTATACTGTCTGGCCAATTTGAAAATTTCATTAAGAACATTGCAGATCTCATCTCAGCCATTCCCAGATTCTACAATTGTGGTGGTTGGGCCACCCTCCTCCAAAGTGGAAAACACATATCTGAGCTCCCATCTTAGAAAAGAGACTAGCCCCCCACAGAGCAGCATTTGATTTGTGGATCCAGAGAGATCTCAGAGGAAGATAGGTGCTACACTGTTCGTTTCTACTGAGACAGCAGCACTTCTGAGTCTATTTTAAGTTAAGGATCTCATGCAATTGGGGAAGTTTCAGCACAATCAGGGTAGAGGTAGATAGAAGCTCAGAAGAGTTTCTTGGGATCACAAGATTTCATTTAGGCACTTAGGCCCTGTCACTGTTCACTTTAAACACTTGTAGATCCAAGCCTAAGTGCAGCTCCAATTAAAGAGAACAAGATATATCATATGTAAAGAAAATGGATGTGGCTGGAATAAAGCTGCCAGACAGGAAACAGGCTGGAAATACCTGTAAACTCAAGAGTTTGAACCTGGTATTTAGCAGTCCCTTGGAATTAGTATCTTTGTTTCCTAAAAATACATGTTCGCTACAACTTTAATATCTGCTCAAAGCCATTCAAATATTCAAGGAGTGGCAACAGTTAATTTTTGTTAAGTATTACTGTCAAACCGCAGTAGGATATATGCAGAACTCATCACATGGTTCTTTCAGTACAGTTAAACAACGCACTCAGCCAAGACAACATAAGATAGCAGTACTGCGATATGAGCTAAGTACTATTATATCATCAGAACACTCTCTCAAATGAACACTCTGAAGACACTTACTTAGTAATTTCTGAGCAATTTCAACTATAAAATTAACCCTTTTTTGATTTCAACATGCATCACCAAAAATACATATCATGTAATCTCTATAAACAGAAAAAATAATTGAGGTAACGATGAATCCGCCTAATAGTTTGAACAGGTGATTGTAGGGTAGGAATACCCCAATTTATAATGCCAGTGCTCGTCTAGATCTTTAAGGTGTAGCACTAACTATCCCAACTCTAAAAAAAAGTTAGTTTCTATTTTGTGGGGTTTCCAAGAGCATCAGCTACTTAATGTTTTTTTACAGCACTTTCAAAATACAGAGTACTGCGTAAGTGCATGGAATTGCTAAAAGAACTGACAATGGATCTAGAATTTTCCTTTGGTGAAATGGTTGTCTCAACATACACAATTTCTTTCACTGAAAAACTCTATTTTCTTTGAATCACAGCTAGTATGTTATTAACTTCTCTAATAGATGGCAAGGATTTGTGGAAACTGAGACAAAAGTTCAGAATAGAGGTGGATTAGAGCGGGGCTAAATTCTGCAGCTTCCTCTGGAGCCTTCTCATCAATCATCTGTTACTAAAAAGGGAGAGATGGTGCAAGGGATGGAATACTACTTACTGGATGACCTGGAAGTGTTGTGAACATTTATTTGAGGTAAACTTACTGTTTGCTCATACTTCGTTTACATTCTTTTGGATTTATGGCTGTTCTGATTAGATGAGGCTAACAGTGGTAGTCATAGCTAGTAGGTTGCTTGGTGTGGTATTTGGAGTTTGGTCAACGGAGGATTTTGCTTTATATGGCAAATATCTAAGATCTTGAGTAATGTTGATAAACCAGAAAAAACTCATTGCCAATCTGATACATTTCACATCAATAGTGCTGCAAAAAAAAGCCTATCTCAGATTGTATACTATTTGCTTCCAATTAAGCCTGAAAAGAGAAAAGCAGAGAAGAAGGCAAAAAGACCAACAGAAGTCAGAACTTTTTAAATTCTGCAAAAAGGTTCTGTTCAAACAGCAGTTCAAAGTATAGTTGGGTTCTTATTTTATCCTTAGTTGGCTTATCCATCCACCATAAGGACTTCTTTAATTTCTGTAAAACAACTGTGTGTTCAGGAGAGTGTCTATTCTGAAAATGTTTCTATTCATAAAAACGGTCTTGCTGAATTCTAGCTCTCCAGTATGTTTGCAACTCAATGTGAGATTTACTGGCTGACAGATAAAAGATGTCTTTTTCAAGCACCAGTCCTGAACACTCAGTGAGGGATCATAAAATCAATCTGGTTACCTAGTGGCTCATCCAGCAACAATAGGAATAGACAATTTGTTCACTGTCAATATGTGGACAACTCCATTGCCTTCGCTGCCTTCGGTGGGGCTGGGCAGCTTTGCAGAGGAGCCACATTCAGACGCCTGCTCCTGATGCACAAAACAAAGGAAGCTTCATACCACTGTTCTCTGAAGCTGCCGCTCGTAGAGTGTGGAGCAGGGGTCGGCAACCTTCCAACGGTGATGTGCCAGATTGTAATTTTCTTTCCCAAATTAGAGTTTAAGAATGCTGGCAGGAACTTTGCAGGAGTCAACAGACGCTGCCTCTCAAAGAGGCAACATGCTGCCAATCAGCTGATTGGCAGTATCTTTGCCTCTGTGTGAGGCAGGGGCTCTGGTCTCCCAGGGAATTAGGATATTGGTAGGAGCCAGTGCCTCTCCGAGATAGCTCCTGCACTGGCCTTCCTATGTGCCATTCTAAATCTGCCCTATAGTATTGATGGCATGAGTGGCCAGCTCCTAGTTTCTAACCTAAAAAGCCAAAGAGCAGAATTCAAAGCCATATCCCGTCTTGGGCACCAATTCTAGCACGGAGGCAAAGAACCAAAAGAAAATAGCATTTAACATTTCCTGAAGCTTGCAAAGTCATGGGAAATAATGCAAACTTCCTCAGTCATGCGAGTTTACTTTTAACTGAATTTCTGTCCGTGGGCACTTGGGCAATTCCAGTGCCCAAACACATTTTAGAGAAAAGTTCATTTAAAATAATCACACGTGCCCTTGCACTTGCTTCCAATTCACATACCTCTGTCAGGACTTAACAAACATTTTCAATTAGTCAGAGAGTAAATACACAGAAATGCAACACAATGGTTAGGGTAGAACAGATAATTTCAAGCAAATCTGCACATTTTAAAATGAAAAATACTCGAGATCTCAACAAACAGTAATTTTCTGAGGTTTTTGTCAAGAGCTTAACTGAGACACAAAGACTACTACCTGTACTTTTTCTTTCAAAAATTGTAAAAGGGAACAAGAGTCTTCCCACCCCTTTCAGCTTTTGAGTGAGTAGTTGTCATGTTTTGATGGCATACAGATTTTGTGCAGAACCAGCAGCACTACTGTCAGCTGCAGGGAAGGGATACAAGCCTGGCACCACGCTCTCCTGAATGCTACACCTTCCAGCCAAATTGACTAGTGATGCAATTGATAGAGCTGCCACCGTGCCCTCTTTGGGGCATTTAAGAGCAGTGCTGGCTGCTTCCCATCTTCCTATTTCCTTTCCCATCTGGGGTGTAGTTCAGAATCTTCCTCTAAGAATAGCCACGGCTCTAACTTCTGTGCCACTGGCAGTACTTCACTGGCTGTTGTAGAGTAAATAGTCTAATTCTGCTGAGTTGGTAGCAGCTGAGATTGTTAGTGATATATTGTCCTAGCATTAAACACGCTGTCATCTGGCAGGATGATTGACTAGAGTCTGAATCTCAGCAGAATAGTGTTTTGCAGTTAGTTTGGCATTTCTTTATTAAGTTCAGGTTAGATTCACTTAAGGAATGCGCTTGCCAGCAATGCCATGTTTTCGACTTTATATCCATCATGATGATTAACGGTCTATTTACAAAGATATTCATAATGAAATTCTTACCTTCTTTTCCCAGCCCAACATAAAACACACCTATCATTGTATTCTGTTGAAGCAAGCCAAATTCCATTAGAAACATTTCCAGACATCAACACAGGATCTTTCCACACTCTGCACAAGTCCAAAACCTTCTAAATGTGGGTACATATTTTTAGGGATTGATATTGTTCAAAAATGACACAATAGACAAAAACACTTCTTTGCTTGTTTTCCTCTTTTCTTTGCCTCTGTGTTCCTCTAATTCAGTGAGCCAGCTGAGAATATATGAAATTTTGAGCATCTGCCTCAATGCCTATGCAGTTATCAGAACCAAACTATTATAATTATAATGCCTAGGAACCTCAGCCACCAGTGGATGGTAGTTGCTACACAAACACAGAAAAAAAATCACAGTTCCTGCCCCAGGCACTTTGAAAGTTATGAAACAAGAGGCAGCAGTTAGACTGATCCACAGTTTGGAAGCGATGAAATACATTTGCTCAAGTCAATTTGCACTGGTCTCACAGACATCTATCAAGATTTTTACGACATTAAGACAAACTATCAGGACCAGCCACAGTTTCAACAGCTTTATACACCTCATTGTCAAGCTTTGCAGACTACTGTTGCCTTGTGGTTTTTTGCTTAGGAAGAGCTCAACTGTACTGTTTCACCTTCTGGAGTAATGGACTTCCATCCAGGGCTGTCACTGCTACTTTGAAAGCTGAGAGAGCAGACTGAAAGACACAGCTGTGCTATGAAGCAGTTATGAAGTAAAGAAGTTATTAATCCCTACAAGCATATAAATCACCATGCCCAAATGCGTTACAGTTTCTCAAGTATATTTTACTCCCTCTCTGAAATACAAATTTCTCTTGCTCTTGCTCTTACGGTATCCATAGATTCTGGGTTTTTTTTTTAATGTACCTACAGTCAGATTCTCAAAAAAAATTGCCTTAAACTGTAACTTGAAGATCACTCTGCAGTATTCAAAACTATTTATAGAAGCAGTGCTTAAGCACCTTTTAAAATCCCAGCTGACACTTCGATGAACCTTCCAGTGCCTAAATATCTTAGGCACTGACCTATCACGCTAAAAAATTTGCTCAAAGCTTCCCCCTCTATTTCATACATAGCTCAGCGCTCCGTGACAATAATAAACCCTTTCTTCCTGGGTTAAATCTGGTAGCAGCCAAGTTTTCCTTTAAGTATTTAATTAATCTTATTGCCAAAGTAGTCTTCTTGAAACCTTGATAAAGAGCCACTTAGCACTCGGAATTAAAATTTTGAGGAAAGAAAGCTCGGATGGGATATGCCTCACCTAACATTACACATCTCCAGCATAGCTGTCAATATGTGAGCTAGGCTCCATTCGCAGTTAGTGAAGTAGGGTCTCACAGGACAGAATTCATCTGACCCATTCTAAGTAGCTACTGAAGGATTTGGTGAGACGTGTCGCAGAAGAGCCTGTATCTCTGTTTTAACCAGAAAGGAAGAACAGATAACTAACTTGAGCACGGTATCTGCTTTGAAGACATCCAAAGTTAGGTGAGATGGATTGCATCACTGTATCTGGAGGTTAAAACAGGACATTGACAGTCCAGTTTTATGATTTCCTTCCTTTCTGTCATTGATTCCACACGTAACCACCAGCAAATCATTTAACTTCTCAATGTTTCAGTTTATGTATCTATAAAAAAGGTATATTATAGTGTTATTACATTCTAGATATGCTGCAGAGTCATAGCAAGGCAAAACTAGCTCTTGAAAGTGTGTTGAGAACCTCAGAGGGAATATATCAAATATGTGCAAACCATATTAAAGAGACTACTAAAGAATGGGGAAAACAACTGACAGGACTTGGAGCGAGGCATAAAAGAGATTAAATTCCACTCGCTGCACATAAACGTTGTGAATAGTCTATCTTACAAATGTTTAGCATGTTGCACATGCTCAGGAGATCTAATATTTCAAGGTGGATTTTCTCCACACCACGAGGAGAAGCAAAGAACTTGGTTAAATTGTCATCTAGAGTTACGGAGCGTACGCAGGCCAGGAGAGTTTATTGTGCCGCTAAGCCTTACAACGGCGTAAATGAAGCTCTTGTTGCAGGGTGCTAATCTTCTCAGAATTCTTATTAAAAATGGATGATTGCATGTACTTCCAAACAGCCAGGGCATCAGTTTTTGATTTACTAAGCCCAGGAGCATTGCTCCCAGTGTATTTTTGCAAGCTTTTTATAAAAATGAAAGGGGAAAAAACTGAGGGTTAAGACGGCCATTTGCATGGATTATTTTTTCCCCTTTTTATCAACCAAGAAAGTCTAAAGGAGACACATGTTTAAGTTGTTAGCCTGGACAATACAGTAAATTTTGTTTCTGGACTTGGCGCTCTCCCAGTCTCTGTCTGGAAGCAAATGGTTAATGCTCCACACACAGCCAGAGGTGCTGTAAAGGGGGGAGGAATTGAGCACCCGAGGTGATTATAGCTGAAAACATGACTCTAATGTAGGGAAATAATTCATATTTAAATAATTGATTATTATCTACAAAGTTATCATTATAATCATGTTTATAATGAATGCATGTTTTACCAATTTGAAATAACTAAGTATTCTAATCTTAGCAAGCTTAAAGAAAGTCTGTTAATGAGATAAGAATATTTTCCTTTCTGCATATGTATTAACTCCTCTTTTTTTTTTTTTTTTTTTTTTTTTTAGTTCAGAAAAGATGCTTGCAAATGGATTACTCTGGAATGTGTTCTTGCAAATTCACCAGTGTGACTGCCGGTGGTATCAGGAGGGAACACTGCTGGGAAATATCTAGACAGCTGTAGGTTTTGAATCGTGCCTGCTACTTCCAATTGATAAGGCCTTTCCTTCAGTTCAATGGCCTTTCCATTCAGTTCAATGACATCTTCGCTTCTGTATTTCATTAGTGGCTGAGCCAAAGCCCACTCCTGAATATCTGTGAAGCATTTTTGACTCAAGGCTGTGGGGTATGGAACATCCTTATTTTAGTGGGAACTGATGATACTCTTACAGGAGCCCATCCTTTGAATTTCCTCTGTGGTATTTATTTTTCATTCTTCCCAGGCAGGGCAAAACCTTTCATTTAAAATGAAACCTGCACTATAAATATCAAGACTGTAGTCACTTAGAAACCTATGCTCATACTGTGTTAGGTGTTAACTTCCACCACAATCAATGGAATTTAGGAATTTAAATCTCTTTAGGGATTGGGGATTTAGTCTAATATAATGAGTTCTAAAGGTATTATACTTTGAAACTAACTGGCAAATACAGTCACCAGAGAATATTCCCGCTTACTTTACAAACAAGGCCTCACATATTCTACATTTTACCTAGGGCTGGTGAATCACCAATGTCGTAGCAACATCACCTATATACTTGCGGTGAACAGTTTGACACATGGCAGGCAGACACCTTCCCCATGCGCAAACCTCATAGCTGTGATCAACAGATGGATTCAAATTCAACGTGTTTGGCTTGGAAAGGTGGAAGACTGACAACAGGTATTTTTCTGAACTGTACTCAGGACCCCTTCATCTGCATCTGCAATAGCTTACATCAGGGCATGAATTGTTCCCCTTCAGCTCACAGTAACATCAGGCACCAGCTCTTCCCACTTCAGATCAAAAGGAGCAGTGTGATACAGAGATTACCCTTTAGGTTACTATCTGTCCAATTAGATGCACTATGATGGATTTTCTGTTGCGTAATTTGAGGAATACGGTTTTATGAACATAGAGAATTTTGAAGCATTTAAAAACAACCTAAAAATACTGTTTTTCCCATTCTTTGCAAGATAGACACAACTTCAAATGCCAGTATTTTGCTAAATGGCAAAATATTGATTACCAATAATAGATTGATCCTTCAGGAAAAGAATTAGTCTTGTTTCAATACTGCCATTGTTGAGAGAAAAGTTCCCCTGATAATCATAATCTTGATGTTCATTTTTTTCAGGAGTATGTAAACTGAAACAGTACTTTTCCTAATTGCATTGCTGCCCACTCGTGTATTTTAGCTCAAAGCAGGAAGCTAGACTAAACTTACATTTGTCAAAATACCAGGAGTAAAGCCCTGGCTGCAGATTAAACATTGCACGTGTAATCACATGTCTGTGAAACAGAAAAGCAATGGGAAGTCAGAAAGCAGAGCCATGTCCAGTATCACAGCCATTCTGCCTCTCCTTGTGCCTTCCCTCTCCTGTTTTATGAGTTCCTGGAATGGGGAAGCTTGGGAACAGGCCTCCTCGAGAAGCAGCGCTGCTGTGGAGCCCAGAAATACCAGGAAAGAAAACAGAAACCCTGGGGTCTAATAAACAACATGCAGTCTCCATGGACTTTTATCCACTTAAGAATGATTAATTTAACAGCATCCAAAAGGCTAGTGTATATACTAATGCGGGCTACAGTAGCAGGGACTATGCCTTTGCCACCACAGTGAGCATATGGAGGAGCAGTCCCCTTCAGTAAGGTCTGTGGCAACAAAGAGAAGACAGGCATTAGACATGTCTCAGGCTCACAGCCAATCCTTCTTCCAGCTTGGTAGGGAAGGCAGCTACCCTGGGCTTTCCTTCAGCTCACAGTAATAAACTTCTCCTACTGTTTAGTTCTTACACACCATAAAATAGTTGCTCACATGAAGAGCGGTATAATATCAGTGTCCTGCAGTCTCAGTCCAAATACATCTTAGTGGCTGTTAATTGGTAGCCTGTCATCCCAGCCCTTTTCCTAAATAGTAATGCTCACCTTCAAATACCCTTAAAATTGTCTTTGAAAATGAGTTCACATTGCTGCCATTGTTAGTTCAGAAGATCTATCCAATTTCAGGCTTTTCATGTTTATTAATTAAAAGGTGACCGAAAATGACATTATCAAAGCCCGCATTAAATTGCTCTCTTTGTTTTATGATGGTTAGAGGTCCCCAAATGGAATTGAAAAGGCCACATGTGTTACAATTATTATATTTTTTTAAGCAGACACCACTTTGTCATCATATACTAGATTCAAAGCTAGAGGCCACAGTCAGACACACAAAAGAATAGCTGGCTTTTTTCTCTTTCAAATTATTGATATGTAAGAGAGAGGACAGAGTAATTGTTTAATCACTGGCACATTGCTTTAAATCTAATTCTCAGCACACACACAGAAAACACAAATGGATGGAAAGGGCACTGAGGCATTTGAGTTGATTGATGGCAGGTCAGTGGCCAATGCACAATAGTTTAGATATAAAACGTAGCAAATTAAGAGCATCACATTCCAAAAGCATTATATGAAGCTGATCTCAACTGGAGAGATGGTTAATACTATTAAAAGGGGGAAATACTAGCCCCTGCGCTCACCCAGCTGAAGTATACAATACTGCATAATGGATTGAACTGGGAAAGGAAAGGTAGGAAATTTGAGGATGGGGTATACTTCTGCTTCTCTTTAGAGCACTCACTTTGAAGCAGTATTTGCTTATTTGAATAAATATTATGGTCCAGAAGTTGACCCTTTCAATTAAAAAAATATGACAGTGTTACTCATGAAAAGCAGTCCCAATGGACTCAAAGAGTACAGGCAAGCCATCCAGCTTTCAAGCTAAATTCATTTTTACATTAATAGCAAATGGGTAAACCCATCTACACCGCAGGTGACTTTTCACACGGCTAATGTTTTGTACCTGCTCAACGTGCCCAGTGCTCTACTCATCTGGCCGATCCTCTTGGTCTCAGGGAACAGGCAGAAAGAAAGTCTCCGCTGTTATTACACTCTCTGAGGTTTCCTAACCACTTCATCTAATTAGTTCTAAGTTTTATAATGCCTTTCTTTCCTATTTTTGTGATATGCATTAGATCTTTAATGTAAATCACTCATGTTTGCAGATCACAGGAGACCATACAGCTGAACAGGTTATAAAACACAGTAAAGTTTAGAACAACACAGACTAGTAGCAGGCACTCCTGGAGGTTTATGAGGACAAGAAGTCCCCAGTTTTTCAATTGCCCTCTGTGGATTTCAATCCCAGAGTACCATGAAAGAGCAATTATAAAGTTTTTAAAATGCATTATTAGACCCTGAAAGTTTTTAAAATGTACCAAGAGGCTCCAGTTTGAATAGGTATTAGAGGAGAAAGTCGCTATCAACAGCTGGAGAATTGGTGACCAGAAGAATCAACGGAGCTCTGGAAAAACCTCTGGAAGTGCAGCTGGAATTCGGATCGCTCGCAGAGCTGTTCAAGTTAACTGTGGGAATTTGAGGGATAATTTTTTTACATCTTTTTTTATGATGTAAGGTGTTACTGCTCAGGGCTACAGTCCTGGCTCTTTTTACATCCACATTAAACTCTGCAGGCTGCCAGGACTTGAGCACGGTTTCAATACTCAGATCTGAGACCACATATTACAAGGGAGCTACAGGCTTTCATACATGTATGAAATGTGAGCTCTTCAAACTAAAGTTCTTGTGAATCTGTTCGTGTAGATGGAACCAATCTGGCTACTCACCAAAAGGGTATCAGAATCTGCCTTTTGATTGCCAGGCAGAAAAGATGAGGCAGCTCGCTGCCTGATCAAGTGATTTGTTATGACCTAATTGTATATTTAGATGTAAATGTTGCCTTTGGATTTGCCTGTAAGGGCACAATTTGACCCTTTCCGTTTTTTTGTTTTTCCTTTTTTTTTCTTCTTTTTTTTCCAGTTGAAATGAAAGTATGCCTAAATAACACATCAAAAGAGGTAGGAATTTGCTGTTGGCACCATTTAAGGACTGGTACTATCTATTGTTACTACATGAATCAGATAGTCCTCCTGTTCAAATGATTCAAGTCTTTTTTTCAGGACAGAGAAAAGAAACATGACTTGTGCTGGAAATCAAGATGGGACCCAGCCTACAGCTGCACCTTCTGCTCTTTTCTTGACACTAACTAGCAAAAATGACAGGACTGGGAGAAAGCCCAGCTAAGAATGCTCCTAGACCAGAGAAATGTACCAAAGCAATATATCACTCTCTGGTTACTAATTCTGGGTAGTGATTTCAATAGGACTCTTGCCTGTTTGCAACATTCATCAAATTATATTCAGGACTGGGACTGATAAGCCTGATTTTGTCCAAGGAATTAAATGGGCCAAGGAATGAATGATATGGAGAACCACCTATTTGAATATAGCAGAAGTCCACATAAAAACAAGGCATCTCTGTAATACAGTATGGCTGAACTTTGCTGCTGAGTGTGGTATAGCAATTCTGTGAATGAAGAGATTTTCAGTCCCTAGAGCTCAATTCATTAGCCTGCACAAGCATTAACATTATTTCTTTGAAACAGAGGAAGAATGAGACTATTTCACAAGTATTATTGGCTCCATATACATGTACAACATAATAGAACATACCAAATTAATATATTGTAGTTGAAGATACCTGGCTATTAACAGGGAACATTTACAATTAAAAATACATTACCCTCACCTAAAAAGTTCTGGTTTAATAAGTGAAGACTGTTTTCATGATGCCTAGAAGTTTAATAGCCTCAGAAAATTACCACAGATCAATAACATGTTATCTTTTATGATGGCTAACCATTTCACTACCCGTTTATAAAATAACATTTTTCTTAAGACCATTAGGACCAGGCTACAAGTTGCAGCTTTACTCCTCAGATGCACTGTTTTTCTTTTCAACTGAAACTGCAGAGAAAGTGGAATACTGTCAAATCAGACAGTATTCCAAACGGCCATCATGACAACTTCATCTTAGTATGTCAACATACCAAGTGTTTCTCCTAGATACCTCAATGGGCCAGATTCAATGACCCCAGAGCAAGAGTAACTTTCAGCACTAGAAATGGCTCTTCCTATTGGATAGACAACAACAAAAAAGATGTTCCTTAGAGAAAATAAGGAAGAGCTGAAAGGCCCAGTGAAGAGAAAAATGGACAAGCAGGAGACGGATGCAGGAAGGAGGCAAAATGGAAATGTAGAAAGAGGGTAAAGAAAACCACAAGATATATAGATAGCAAGGGAGAAGGAACAAGACTTTGAGCTGCAAGTGACTGAGTTTATACCAAATGTCTTCAAATTTCCAGTCTCCTCTTTTATTCAGGCTCATAAATACATGCAGCTTGCTCTGCCATACTGCTGCCGTGCAGGACTGACTTCTGCCAAAGAGATCTCCTGCACTACTTCCAGAGGCACTGAGGCCACCCAAGACCTTCTGCTGCTGCAGGTCTAGCCCTCTTTGAGCAGTTTCCTTTTCCGAACCTGGCAGGGTTTGCCTTTTTATTGTCACACTATTAGATTCCTACAGCCGCTTTGTGGAGGCATACCAGCCACCACAGGCCATTCCTGGTAGGAGGAGGAGGGGGATACGCCAGAGAGGAACCAGGTAGAATCGCTACCATTTTCAAGACGCATATTTAGGGATACAGTGCTAGATAACTGCATTCATTCCTAGTCAAGAAAGCCCCTAGCAGCCTACTCTTGCCAAGAACAGCTTCTGCAATAAATTTTTTTAAGTGCTACAGATATGGAAAAGCCCGAATGATCAGAAAGCATTTTTGGTTTTTTGTTTGTTAGATCCAAGGAGACAAGCTGTTATTTTATTGCTCTGTGTAGATGCCCCTACTTTGATGGACAAAATGTCTAGAACAATTGGACCACAAAGTGACATAAATCCCAACAGAACAAAAATATATCCATTACCTACAGTATGTCCAGAATCAATCTCTGTGAGGGATGATTATGGTATTGACCTGAGATCTGTCAGTACATTTTCCTCTGAGAAGTCCCTAGTGCTTGTAGACAGAGCCCCTGTGGGGGTTATCTTTCATGTACACCAATATGAACTGAATACTAAAAATTCGCCTTGTGTGTGCTTTTCTTAGCCAGATTATAACAATTAATGTCTATTGAATTATTAGCTGGATACAATTTGGGCTAAAAGCAGGGTGTGAAAGAAATGAATATATACAGTACAGAGAATCTATATCACCAAGTCCTCAGTGACTGAGACGCTAAGCAATTCGTTCCATAAATATGAGCCTTCTCACCTCATTCCTTGATCTACCTGGACAAACTCCAGCCAATACCTGAATAAATTTGGTAATCAAGACGGCAGCAGAAAAGAATCAAAAGCTGAACAGGAAATAATCGACAACAGAAAACCCTTTTTGCTTAATGCATCATAACTTTTAATTATTCAAAAGACCCTCATGGTTATCCGGAACAAATATAATCAGTTTTTTTCAGATGGTCATTTGGTCTCTGGGGAAAACTGAAAAGAGTTATCATATCTCCTTCAACAAAGGAGGCAAATACATTCCGTATGAGTGCAGTAATTGCAAGTGCACTAACCACCCAGAATTGCCTTTAAAGATCACATCGTTACCCAGACTCAAATAACCCATCCAAGCCAAATTAATTCATGTCCAAAAGCAGGGTTCTGCAGGAGGAAAGAAAACCCTACAGAACGCAAGCCTTGTCATGTAGCCCAGCGTGATACAGAAGGAAGAACCACCCTCCTTGTTCCCCTGGACACTAACCAAAATAAAGTCAGGAATTTTAGTACACTGCTGACTAATAGGATTAAAAGCAGGTACATGAAATTTGAGAATGTCTCCCGACACTTAAGGCTGTCTTGGCAGTCTGCTCATCACACAGGAGCAAAACCACGATATGAGAAGCAATATAACAAGCTGAACACCGTAGCCCAGGACCTCTGTGCAATCAGATTATCTCTACCGTCCCATCATTTTCTTGTACACCCCGAAATACAGAGATCAGCTTAACAGTCCACAACAAAGTATTCAAAAGACATACGTGTGCTTCTGGAAAGAGTCAGAATGCCAGCTCTCCTTGAAAATGAAAGGGAAATTCAAAGTGAGTTACTCTGCTCGTGACACACATTGCTGGGGCGGCTGGTACCTCACCCCCAAGAACCATACCACAAAATCTTTCTCTGGCCAGGATCCGCGGTGCTAATATCACATAGCTTGAGAGCCAAAGAGAGGAGAAACTCACAGACAGGAGATGGCAAAGTTCCCCCAGGAATCCCAGCGCTCTGTCCCATGTCAGTATAGGGTTGAGCATGTGTTATATTCCCAAAGACACCTGGTAATGCCAGATTTAGATTGCTTTCAGACCTTGTGATAGCGTGCACTTGTGGCTGATCTCACGACACAGTTCAGGCTGCAGAGCAATGCTTCAGTTTCTCAAGAATCAGTGGCTACCAGCTTTATTCTGTGGAGAAGTCTAGCATTTGGGGGACACCAAGTTCCTTTGTATTTGCATTTTTAAAACACAAAAAGTTTTTTAAAAAAGTTTTTGCATTGAAACACTTGCTGTAGAGACTAAAACTGTTCATAATCAGCATTAAAATGTATTACTGACATAAATCCTCATACATGGACAAAGATGATTTTTACCTGACATTCTGCAGCCATTCCAGGTTTCAGCATCATCACAGCTTAAAGGATGCATGGATTGCATATTACAGCATCCGATGCATTCAAAAGGGCTTATTTAGTCATTTTACAGTACATCTGCAGGAGACTACTTTCAAGCTGGGACTATCACTAGATCAAATTGGAATAAATACCTATTTTGCATGCTTATAAACACACATACACGAAGTACAAATATGCACACCGTGTACTTCTCTGTAAGAACTCAAAGAATTTTTCAAGCATCAGTTGATTAACCAAAGAAAATTGAGGAAATGGACACAAATGTCCCCACATCTACTCAACAGCAGATTAAAGTAAGGGAAAACCCTACCAGTGAGCACATCCCTGGGTCTGTCAGGAGTACTGAGCACTAGTCCTCAGCCAAAAGCTCACCCTGGCTCTGCTATAAGGCTTGCTTCTGCCCCAGCACTCTTCGCTGAAGATCCTACAAAGCACTTAGTCATATTTAATCATGTAAGTACTCTGGACCTTGCAAGATCAAGCCTCAATTAAATATTTAAGAGACAAAACCAAAGGTAAATGACAACAGGAGTAACCAGGGGGTCTACGAATTACTTTAGAAGAAAGGAAATCATAATTATATAAAGAGAAAAAAACAGCTTCGAAGGGGGAATAATTAGAAAAGAAACAGTCAAATCTTTTGTACTTCAAGGTGACAGATGATGTGTGCTCAAAACCTGAAATTCTGGACAATAAACATCACTGCCGAGGATCTGTGGACAGCTGAAACAATGACATGAAAACTCACTTTGCAATGGGAAGTGCTGAGGTAACTTCAGCTACAGCGGCACAAAGGTTGCTTCTGTTTACTAAGTCCCATATAGACCTCATCAAGCTACTGTTAATTTCAAGAGCGTTTTATCACAGCTGGGAAGAATTCATACCATAGAAACCTTGCCTTTCAAAAATAGTGGGTTTTGAAGTATGCTAATTATTTTATAAGTATACAATGACTGCAAATACTTTAAAAGTAAACAGAAACAAAAGTGGATTGAGGCTGAGGCTTAAAATTGAGGTAGGAGACCTTTCAATAGAAGCACGCAAACGTTTTCAGCATTTTCAGCTTTTGATGGATATAATATATTGTGTTTCCTTTTCTTTTTTCTTTCTTCCCCCCACAGAGTTGCATCAAAATTTAATGGGCAAGAAAATGTAAGGAAAAGGCAAAATGGCTATGGAATCATTTAGACAACTAAGGTTTAATGGCCATAAAAAATCCTGAAGTTGTCATTAGTACTATTTATATTACATTAACACCCAAAATATAATGCACGCTTTCCAAACACAGAAGTTTATCTCTGTCCTAAATAAAATTTACTTTCTAAAGACAATGAGAACAAGGGCCGGTACCTCCTTGCAAGATTCAACATGCTGGGCTGGGTTTCTAGTCAACACCTACGGCTTTCTGCCCTGGTCAGCTGTGCAGCCAAACAAGTGAGTTTTCTAATGGTGTGCAGCCCCAGTTTTATGGCATAGTTGTTTCTGTCACAGAATTATTTTAACTCAGATATGCAATGCAATATTACAAACTACTTTTGAACTGGTTTGCTTTGCTTGTTCTTTTCATGCTTCTGTAAGAGAGGAAAGCTCTCAAAGTTCCTGCATTTCTACAGACTTTACTTAGGAATAGAAATAAATCAGTTTTAAAACAAATTCAGACATTTTAGTCTATGGATTGCCCTCGCTACTGAGGCTTAGCTGGTCATTCCCAGCAGCCCTCCACTCCTTTCCTGAATGCAAGAACCATAAATGACAGAACAAGCTGCTTTCCTGAGCTGCTCATACAAACTGCCCTCTCCTCTGCCTCGTGTCCCATGCCTTGCATGATCTTGGTCAGTCTGTGAGGTAAAGAGGAGAGAGAATTATTCCAGAGAGGAAGATCTCATCCCTTTGCTCACATTGACTTTTCCACGGCAGTTACTGATGTCATTTGCATCATCTGGAACAAGATACTACTCAGTACGCTGGCAACTCAGCAAGAATATAACCCAGGAAAAGAAAGGTCCAAACAGCAGCGCGCTCAGAAATTCTGACAAACGTGACTATAGGCATCGCCGTGCAACTACGATGCACAGAACAGAATCCTGATGGACTAGTCATAATGTATATAAAGACTGATAGATCAAATCTGCCCAAAGATGGCACATTTGTTGGAAGACAGATGTATCTGCTGATGCTTAAATGCACAAAAAGAGACAGAGATCACAAATTGGTCATGCGGTTTGTCTCTATCCATCCACTATTGCAGTTCCCTACTCTTCAGCAGCACCTGAAGGAAACCGGAACCAGAGCCACTGCTCAGACACGATGATCTTCAATGTCCAAACAACAGCCAACATAAAATTTAATTCAAGCTACACTACAGGGCATGTTTTCAGTGTTTTTTGGGGGGATGATGCTTAGGGATTTAACTGCAAAACTCCCATTGCTAATAGAAGTCGCACAGCTAAATCCTCACATACTATAGCAAAAATATCGCCTTACATTTCTCTCTGGTACCACTCCTGATCTGTGCTGACAGCTCTCTCATCATGAATAACATTATGTCAGGCTGCCCAATGATTCCTGAAACTGTCAACAATGTTTAAAGTCAAATTCTCCAAACTTTTTAAAACTTAATCATCTTCACTCTGGAAGCATAAAAGTTGAATGCAACAGAAAATGTGCAGATTCACAGCAAGTTTTATTGACTTTCTGACCAAAGACTTCATCTAGCTGCTGAAACATTTACATACTACAAAGCACCGTCTATAGAAAGACTGTCCTTAGAGGCCAGTATATACATGAGATGGCAGAAAGAGTTAAGAAAGTACAGAGAATAGTGCACAGTGTACTTGAATTTTACACCAAGGTACCAAAGCCCCCAGTCACTCCAATGTATGCAATCAGCCTAGCTTGGGGAATTTTGTAATACCATACACAAGCACAGCTGAGAAAGAAAAAGTCCTGAGAAATCTTAATTTCCTTGCTTTTTTCTGTTTAAACCTGACTTACAATGTCACTTTTCAAAGGGTGGAAGACCATCAATCCCTCCATTTGTTTTTTTTTAATTACTGGTCATCAACGTGATGAAAAGTTCCAGACTGAAAGCTCGAAGTAAGAGTAATCAATGTATGCAGGTCCACAGGGGGCACCAGTAAAGAAAATACCACCGAACAATCTTCTGAAAGGAAACCAATCAACTTGACACTTTTAAAAGGCTCAATTAAAAATAAATACATATATAAAATGCTTCAAATTGAGTGCCTGGTAAATGTTGTACATACTTTAAACGCCTATGTTTTACATTTTTTATTGTTACTTCTGCACTCCCCTTCTGTTGTCTAGAAGGGTCTTTTCAGCAAGAGTGACATTAACTCCTACCCCAGACCTGCAAACTATTGACCTACCCACAGCCGAGCACACAAATAAATATTAGCAGGGGCAGGAGGAGAATAAAGTCTGTCAAAAGTGTGCACAACAAACAAACAGATAGCAGTGAACAGAAAAACTACTTTTTTTCCCCTCAGTTATTCACTGTACGTGAATTTTAGCAGGTGCAACACTCGGAGACAGGGAAAATAATTATTTGCAACTGCAGGATGGCTCTATAAACACACTCAAGGAGAACCACTGTGGGAGAGGACTTAACAGAGTGCCGTGAAATATCTACTGCAAAAAACCTCAATTGACTGCTACTTTTTTTCTGTTACCAATCTTTTCTTTTTTCCTTTTAAAGTTCACAGTACTTCCATGAAAATGAACTCTTTCTCCTGTCATCATCTATCACAGGAAGTATGTGCATGTTGGTAAACAATAAACAGGAGACAAAATAAACTCATTTAACTGCCTGAATTGTAGTCAGCCACTCAGAATTTCAGGAGTTGATCCAAACTGAAGTGACTTTGTGAGTCTTCTGAGATTCACCCTTCATTTTTTTCACAAATCTTCTAATGTCTCTGCTTCTCTCAAAGCTGCAACACCTTGAATCAAGTGATCACAGTGGGCTTCGCTTTTTTAAATGGGAGATTTAGCTTTAATGCCCAGAATGCATCACCTGAATGCACTTAAGAAGGTCAGAAACACAAAGGCAAAGAAAAAGGGATGTGCAATATATTGGTTTATGATAACAGGACTATTAGGCCAAGTTTGCATTTTGGGCCTTAATTTATGATTTTTAAATAGTCTTTGCTGGCAACATTTTTGTTTTGTTCTATGGACTGTTGAGCCAAAGCATATTAACAAAGCAGCCAATAAATTTTCTGTGCACTATACTGAAGTCCTCTTCAAAGATCTCCAACATACATTTCATGAAGAAATAGAGGATATATCTGTCAACTTCTCTCAAGAGCTAATACAGAACAATTTCATCTGCAGAGGAAGGCACAGCTATTCCGCTCCTTCCATATTAACCTGGGAAACCCTTTAGACCAAGGATATTTCCTCAAAATTTCTTTCTACTGTTTTTTTTTCTTTTTCACTTTTGAAGGAGCAGAAAGGGGCTGAAGTAGAATGGAGAAACAGTCTCACAGAGTGCCCACATGATACGGCCTGTCTTAGAGAAAGCTCTCATCTGTAGGAAATTTATTCAGTCATGAGAATCTAAACATAGCTCCCTGTTCACAGAGAAAATAAAAATGACACACAAAAGTCCTCTCATTTTGGTGCTGGGTAACTACGGATGAAAAATAAAGTAAGAAAAGTAAAAGAGATCAGTGACTGTTTCCTTTAACTCCTTTTCAGCTGCCCCCAATAAAGCCACTGATATGTTTGAAAGGGATGAACCAAACAACTACACTTCATGTGTATATGGCACACTTGTCTCTTAGACTTTCTACTTAAGAAACAGAAGAAGGATTTTCTCACTCTCTTTTCCTCTCCCTCTTTCTTTTATTTTGTCAGAAAAGAGGTAGCTCTATTAGCAAGAGAGAGGCAGAGAGGTGGTTACACATTAGCACCATGTTCTCTGACAGCCAACATGCACCAATAATTTTGTCATCTCAGGGGATCCAGCCACGGTGTGCATCTTCCATGTTTGCCAATAATTGCACTAAATTCAATCCTTCACTGTGTAAATTGTCTCTACCAAACAGATACAAGATTTAACAGTGTCTTGAAACTTGATGAAAATATTTTTATATCCAGCCCACATTGTTAAGTAGAAGAATAATAGCAGGGGCAATAACAATTAGATATAAAGAAAAAAAATCTTAACACTGAGGATGGGACAGCATTGGACCAGGTGCCCAGAAACTGAATATGACCCTAAACAACCTCAACTATGTTCTGAGTTGGCCCTCCTTTTAGTAAAGGGTTGGACCAAGTTACTTTCAGAGGTTCTTTCCACCCTGAATTCTGACTCTAACTATGGTTTAAACAGCCAAACTGTCCACTGCTAGTGCCTAGTTGTGGGGTCACTTATGTGGCAGACTGGTCATACATTTGCAATGCATCCTATTCTCATTAAGTTGAAAGAGAAGGTTAAATTGTCTAAAGAAGTGCTAGACCAAGAAACATTAACTATTATATCTTGTTCTTCTTCTATTCTTCTCAAACTCCTATATGAAAAATAATTACTAAGTCTTTACCATACAGTAACACAGAAATAACACAGGTCTTGGTCCTTGCAATGATTATTCAGAAATTGTTTTGGAAAAGGAGTAGGTTTGCCAAGACAGAATTCATTCAGGGGCTGCTTCAAGCTCTGCTGAATGCTTATATCAACTTTTATGCAATCTGACATTCCCAAAAAGAACTGACAGTAATGGACTGGAAACACAGCGAAACCATTACACAACACAGAAAAAAGAGTTTCTAAAGAAATGGAACTTAAGAGGTAAATTTCTTAAAATGGCTCTGATAAGGGACTGGCCAGAAGAGAAAATCTTTAAGGAATTTTCAAACTAACAGCTCAAGATCACACTGCATTGCTCCAAAATGCAATGTGAAAGTTGATATGCAATATTCCCCTCTGGGTTTTATTTTGTCACATTTGACAGACCAAAGGAAACTTTACACCAATTAGCAATAAAGACAAAAAGACCTTCCAGGGAAGCGTTAGAGTGTCCAAGAGTACAGTCCTGGAAATCCTCTCTAGAAATCTGTCCCCATCACATTCTCCATGCTACTGTTAGGTGGGCTACAGTCCACTGCTGTCACAGCTTGTGAGAGGATGGAGTGCAGAGCATCTCACCTTCACCATCCCAAAACCAAGAGCTGGCTGGGTCTATCTAGACAAGTATATACGCTATCACAGACCTTAGCAGTGAAAGAACATGAGAGGAAAAGGGGTCTTTTGTACTTCCCTTCCTTGGAATAACAGATCTCCTCCATTTCAACAAAATTAAATGGCTCTAAGCACATACTTAGAAGAGCATACACAGAAACAGGACTCCTTGTTATGATGACAGCGACACAGACTTGCCAATAAATGTTCTGGCTTTTATACTGGGGCTGAACCAGATATCGATCTTTCCTTAAATTTTAACAGTTCTCCAGGAGGATTCTTCCACCTCTGAAGCTTCAGGACTCAGCAAAGCTCCTCATGCCTGAGCCACCCTGGAAATTTTTTCTAACAAGCTGCTGCTTCTGAGCCCAGGTAAAACTTTATCAGACTGAAATGTACCCCTGTTTCTTCCTAGCGTTCACTTAAAGTGACATTGCATTCTTTTATTTTTCTCTTTTTCTTGCTCCTTGAAAATTCCTAGTTGGCAATAATGTTCTTTCGTGACTAAACGCATACACAGCACATCTCAGTAGGAGCAATATGTCCTTGTTTTTTCACGGTATGATGTCTGTGTAATAAGTAATGGGTCTGTCCACACTCCATCACTGTCAACATCTTCCACAAGATGTAAGAACAGTGTAGGCCAACAAAAGTTATTAAATGCCTCCTCCCCATCCATCTCTAAGAATACGAAGGGTAACCCTACAGTTGTCCTGTAACACTCTTCTCTAACTTCTTATGCGGAGCCATGGTGGTTTGCTCTAATAATAGGTGCTCACCCCAATTTTGAGGGTTCTTGATGATTCCTTCACAATAAACATTGCTACTAAAATACAAAAACGCTATATAGACGAACTTGCAAAATACTCCTTTTCCTTTATACTGTTAGCAGTCTCTATTAGCTACTTTACTCCCCAAATCTGCCCTTCAAACAGTACCAATTGTGTACTGAAGAGTACCGTCCCTCTCCTTTTTGCACACAGATAACATATAACCATCTTTCCTCCCCTAACTCATCTCAACGCAGAATTAGCAAGGATATTCTCCTCAGAGCTTGTAAAACAACAGCTAACACTGGGCTAATCGTCTGTGAGGTAACAACTGCTCCATCCAAATGTCTGCAAAACATCTCAGCAAGTCTCTTCAATTAACAAAGTCAAGTATGATTGATTTAATTTTCACTTGAGAGTTCTTCTCAGAAGAATTGGTTCAGGTGTACCCAACACCGCATTTATTGAAACAAAATAGGTAAGGATGAAATGTTCTGCGTATAGAACTCTGCATCCAAGGATCTCAAATTCTTCGCAAGTTCTTAATTAATTAAGACTTATGTTATCCTCCATGGTAGAGAAATATAGCTTTGCGTACTCTATAGGTCAAGGTCTGAGGCAGAAATGGGCCAGATGAATTGGCCAAGATCCCACAAAAAGCACATGGCAGAATGGAAAATTCAAATGGCTTCAGTTCCAAGACTCCTCACACTCCCCATATGAAAAAGCTGTGATACCTTCATTCATTCTTTCCTTCTGAATATTTGTAATTTTTTAACATGATGACTGTAATTTCCAGTCAGAGAGAGTAACACACCGCCACTGAAGCAGCTCTTAGAAGCTTCTTTAGAGGAAGAAAATATATGAACAGTACTTCAGAGCAATGCAGAATAGGAGGTTTAGGGTTGTTAACTTGATACTTGTTCTGATTTTATCAGTGCAGTCCAGGTTTGGAAAGCTCAGATAAGCTAAAATTGGTAACTTCGATATTTTTGTGACTTTATGTCATAATCCATAATGTTACCAGATAGCAAAACATTATACATGATGACATAACACCTGGAGAAAGCATTATGCTTATCAAAAGGCTGTGGGTTTAGCCAATTCAGTTCAAGAGCTCGTGAACATTTCTGAGTTTTTAGCCAGGCCCTATCAGCTCTGGTTATTACCTCCGTCCTTTTTCTGGCAAGCTGCTCCAAAATAAGAAGCAAATAATGTGGCTGCATTGTCTACCCTATGCAAAAGCCAGGCAAGAGTTTAATAGTTTGATGCACAACAGGAAAGATACAGGTCGCTGTCATCTGTTAAACCATGACCTTGTGAAGGTAACTGAAAAGAATTTATTTTTTGTTTTTGTTTTTTTTAAAATCAGACTGCCCTGCCTTCACAGACCTCTGCCTTTTGTGTGAAGGCAGCTATAAAACATGTGTCAGGGAAGCCACAATACTGCTAACAAGAGACAGTGGAAGAAAAGTTGTGTCTCGCTCAGAAAAAGCCCAGCACATCTACTGTAGACGCTCCAAGTCAACGACTGTTTAGTCCGAAGTTTCAACCGACTCCTTAAATTCACCATCTCGGGGGCCTTGCTGCTTAATAAAGACTACGGGGTGTTGAGAAGCACAGTATATTATTTCATTAAGTGCTTTTGGGGAGAAGGGGATTTAGAAGTAAAACTGCTGGCTTTGTGTGGCAAGGTTACGACCTTTGACAACTTTGGAGCTTATCTCTTTCATCTTCCCACTCCCCCGAGACCCCGAACTTGCGGAGGGATGGAAGCGGGTAAGCCGGGGCCAGACAGAGTCCAGCATTGTTGTGGGGCTGCCTCCTCTCCCTCTCCCTCTCTCCCCTTCTCTCTCTCTCTCCCTCTCCCTCTCTCTCTTTTTTTTTTTCCCCCTAAACAAAACAGATCTGAACTGAGCCAAGGAAACAAAAATGTATTGTTCCTCGCAGATGGAAGCGAGTGTCGCCTAGGTAACCAGATTAATCTCCTTTTTCTCTCCCTTCCTCTCTTGTAGTGCGGTAATCGGTGGGCTCTTTTCACAAAAAAGCCAGCCTCAAAGCTGGGGCTCTAACTAGGTTCCTAATTAGCTGCAATTTACAATGAAGACAACATGATGAGATAATAGAAATTTGCAAAATAATGACATACCTCAGCAAAATATTCCTCCTCCTAAGAACCATTTTTATACAAAAACAATAAAGAGGGCCCTTCTAAAGCAAAGCTGGAAAATGGTGGTGTATTATGTGACACAGAACATTATTGTTCGCCTCTTGTTCCCCCAATCAACAGCTTATTGTTTGGCATCTTAAATAAAAATGACTCAAATACAGGCCACATAATGATCTCCATTGCGCTAATACACTGTATATACAGAGTAGTCAAAAATGTACCCAAGCCAAGGCCAGTGGGGCTGATAAAGTACCGGGGCCCAGAAAGGTAATTTACAATACAATGCGCTAACTATTATTACTGGTCTTAATCACACATATCTTTCTGATTTCTGTCAGGATGCGCTCTGACATCAAAAAAGGGCACCCGAACAGGGGGCAGCTAGTTAATGAAATATGATGGATCGCATTTGTTTTCATGTGGTGGTTAGCTCAAACGAAGCAGCCTCCAGACTGTTAGCCAACAGTCTTCTCTTGTGCGACATCAAAGGCTCCCATTGACAGGGGGAGAGGGAGGGCGCGGGAAGGGGGATCGTGGGGAGACAGCGCAGAGGGAGGAGTGCCGAGCAACTCAAAGGACCATTAATCGTAATCTCTACCTTATGTCCGAAAGGGGAGAGTAGAAAAATATAAGGGGCCGGGGCCGACCTGCCACTGCTTTCAAGGAGAAGGAGTGTCAGCACCTCCACGTGCGGTGGAGGAGCAGCACGGGTGACGTGCTGCCACCGAAATTCTTGTCTTGTTGCAGAAGGGTGACTTGTCGTTGCAGATGTGAGGAGCACATCCCCTTTGGAGCTGGATGGAAAGGAGAGGGAGAGGGAGAGGGAGAGGGAGAGGGAGAGGGAGAGGGAGAGGGAAGGCAGTTTTGATCTCAACAAATGTTTCAGAAATAGCAATAGATTATCGAAAACAAGACTAAATAGCAACAATAACAACAAAAGTAATTCCTTATTTATTTGCAGACTCATCACCATTGACTGTTGCAGCTGCAGATATTCAAGAACTGCTAGTCAATGAACTGTCCCTTAAATAAATGCAACTACGGCCACTTTGGAGAAGGACTGGAAAGCTTTATCATGCAACATGGTCCTGTCTTTTGGTTCCCGTGTATGGCAAGAATCCTAACTTCCTTCACAGGTTAATTAAAAGGAATCAGAAATGTCATGTTCTAGAGATAGCAAACCAACTACTGAAAAATGCCAACAGGTTACCTGGTTCTAGGTGTATAGCAAGGTCCTGCAAGACAGTATACAATGAGGGCTAACCATCTAAAGAAGCAATATGATACTGCTGCTCTCTGTACAACTTCTTTCATCTATAAGGATCTCAAAGTACTTACATAGTATTATAAGTTTGCCGAGGAGAGATGCTGAATACATTAATGATTAACGTTATGCTACACAAGAATGGGGAAAAGAAGCAGATTTTAGAAGTACCCCAAATATACCCACTCTAATGACCACTGCCATGAGATTTTGAACAGCAGATAGAACAGACCGGACTTTGGGTTTTGGGATGTTATTCACAACACTCACACAAGAAACACATGGGGGTACTCACTCATCCCAACCCCTTTGGAAATGTAATGTCACATCTTTAAATCAATGACAGTGAACCTTCAAACAATGATTTTAAAAAGCAGCACACAAATTTGAGACATAGTATGGCATTGAAAATAGGCTTCAATTCTGGAACTGTGTCTGCTATAAACAAATACACCCCGGTCTGCAGAGATTTCTAGGAAAAAGAGAACAAGGTGGACAAATGTGAAGCGTTCAGTCTTGAAATGGAATAAACAACAATAAGTGATTGATGGTCAGATTCTGATGTGCTTACTCATACTTAATACTATTCTCTCCATGCAAAGGAGGATTCGATTGGAGCACTTGCAGAATAAGGTGTTACTCAGTGCAAGAGCATCAAAACTGATTCTGATAAACAAAATTATGTGTAAGGTACTTGAACTGCCAGTAAGGCAGTCCTACTCCAACAAAGGCTGAGCATCTTCTTATCCCATTGACTTCTCCCTGCATGGGAGCTGACAATCCAGAAATATCCTGACACATAGGATCAGGCAGCATCTAAGAAAAGAGTAGGAAAGTCAAGAAAATGGCTTTGAACCTGTGAACCCAATTCAGTGTAAATCCTGTGTTGATGTGACTGAACGTGAGAAGACATTAAGTCACTGGTGAATCTTTGCAGCAACTGAAGGCCAGACCTAGAGATTTGTTTGTTTGTTTTTGTTTCTGGATACTATATACATTTATGTGGAAGACCAAATGTAAAGCCTGTTCTTTTCAGGCTCATCTGAAAAAGCAGACTCAGTTCACAATTTCGATTTCTAAACATAGAAATAAGCTTTTACCTGGAGCGTTTTTCTCCTTTGGAGCTTATACCCTACTTTTGCTTAATCTATCTAGAGGTTTTATCATTGAATTCTTAGATAATCCTGTGTGGAGCAGCCACTGCTCATGGAGAATTCAGAAAAGCAGGAACAGCATTGCTGTCCTGTATATCCCATGCCAGAATCAGAATGGAAGCTCTGTGTCTGTGCAGCCTGGTATGATTAACACTGGCTTGCCATTTTACACAGAAACATTAACTCTTCCAAGCAAGTCCTTCCCCCATCCATCCAGCTCCTTGGATGGATGAAATAACTCTGGGAGAATTAGTTTCCCCACAATTACAGAGCTCTATCTGATATTGCAGGTGCACAGCACAGACTGAATTCAATGGAATTTCTGTATTCAGTAACTGAAGATTCAGGACCCTAAATATTAACCTTTCTCCATAACAATCATATCCCACATAGGACCCTAAATATCAACCTTTCTCCATAACAATCACATCCCATGTAGTACACCATTGCAGGCTGAAACACTGGGCCTGATTGTGCAAAATACAAATCCTGCCATCCTTATTATTTTTTTAAGCTAATGGAACTATTTGTGCAAATGAATGTTGCAAGGCTGGGTGCAGCGGCTGGCACAGGCTGAGTTATCCAGCATGAAACTAACTGAGATGACCTACACCATTCCCCTGGAATAGCACCTGTGCCTTTGTGGCCCTGAACTGCCCCGACAATACAAATTTACAAAGAGCTTTTGAAACATCCTTCACTATGAGCAGAATCTGGTGTGTGACACAACTGGCTCGCCTTTATTGTATTATCATTATTACCACTCCCAGGCTTTGGAGAGCTGCAATCCCAACACATTTCTTTAGCATCTCTGATAGCCTTCAATCTTCCTGAATTTTCTTCCATTGAACCACTAGTAAGTAGCAAGAAAAACTACATAAACAAATGGATTCACACAAGACACAAGAAAATCCATGCAGTTAAGTTGAATGCTCTTCAACTCTTTTCCTCCTTCCTCTACCCATGCCCCTGCCCCTCAGGGGAGGCAGGAGGAATGGTTTAAATCAATAACCAAAGGCTTCAATTTTACAAACCCTTGACCCATTAGAGCTCTGAGTCCTCTCACTGCACCCGTCGTAACCTCCCCCACCCCAGCACGCACACATACACATACAGGCATATAACATATATATAAAAGAAATAACTCCCAGCTTGGCATTAACAATGTTCCTTCAGTGCTCCTTACTTAAAGGAAGAAAACAATTAAGTGAAACCTTGAAGTAATCTCATTCTGCCTATTTAGCCTCTTCATCCCTCAATGTGTGGTTAGTAAGTGTTGCAATCAGGGGCTAAGGCCTGCTATCATTCGGCCTTAATTAAAAAAGACACAAGCAGTGGAGCTGTGAATTAGAAATGTAACAACGCACTACCCCTGATTAATTCGAGGCTCATGTTGGATTAATAACTCCAAACAAAGAACAAAAGGAAATTGTTATGCGAATTGCAGCCCTCCCAGGCCAGACAAAGGTCAAATCACAGGATTTCAATTTCATCCGGAGTCGCTTAATCAACTCCCTCGGAAGGAAGACCATATGCAGTCCTGAAAGCTACCCATTGTAGTCATGTTGTCACTGGACCTGAGAGACGGCACTGAGATAATCCCAACTATTCCCCATCTTTTCTCCTTCTTGGCTGTTTCTTTTCTCCTTTTCTTTCTCAGATTCTTTTTTCTTATTCCCTTTTCTATGTTTTTTTTTTTTTATATAACAAAACCCCTTCATTAGGGCTAATGATTAAGGAATAAGGACACTATCTGTCAGAAAGCGTCTTTTGTGCCTGCTGCCCCCGTGGAAGCACCCTGGCTCTTGCTGCCAATGCAGCTGCAGAGGCAGCTCCTCATTTTTAGGGGGGGTCCTCTCCACCAGCTTCAGCATCCTGCAGTCACAAGAAGCAGCACTCGGTAGGGTGGGGGGTCAGAACAAGATGTGTTGCACACATTCAGTGCACTGCCCACATCCTCATACAGAGATCTTGTGGGAACTTCAGCTGTGAAAGAAGGATATTACTGCCCTGAAGACCTATCTCTAACTGAAATTAAGCCCTAGAGAACAGAATTGCCTATTTTCTTGCTGTTCACCCCCAACAAAATGGTGATGGAGCAAAGTATCCCTCAGTTTTCATGATCTAAAAGGCATTATCCCCCCAGGGAGCAAACACAGAGCATGTCCCCAGCTCCCACAGAACATGACTTCTTGGGCAACTCACATGGCAGGGCATTTTATATGGACTGCATCGTTTATCCTATATAAAGAAAAATGGAAAGCCCAGGTCTGCCTAGGAACATGGCACCTGATATCCAAGAGCAAGTATAAAAGGCTACAGAGACTGAGAAGGAACAAAGAAGAAAGTTCAGGGTGGGGATCTGCAACATGGAGTTCATTCCCATGCTCATTGCCTCCCTGGAGGATTCTGTTCACCAGCCCAGTAACTCCAGTTTGCCACACAGCTGCCCGCAGCTGGCCCAGCCTCGATGGTGCAGGTAGTCTGTCTCTCAGCCAGATCCATAGTGTTTAAACACAGTATTTCAAATGACACATCCATATTTCTCAAGGTCTTCTAAAAATACATATTCTGTAACAGCAACACAGTTCAGGAGGCAGTTCCAGCAAGGGACCAAAAGCCAACACCACTTCCCACCTTGATGCAGACCTCTTGCTGAAATCAAACACATTTCTCCTGATTTTCATGGATATGAGATACAAATATTTAACAAACAGTCCTCTTTTACTCCCAGATTCTGGTCCCAGACATATTCTGCATATGCATTCATTACTGTAGGATTGCTGACAAATGCTCCGTGGCTCTGCCTTGATTTTGCCAAAACAGATACCTGAAAGCTCAATGAAACTATCAAAAAAACTTGGTGCTGGCATGTGGCATGGCACAGCACTGCACCGCACCAGTAGTTTCAAAACCTGAAGGCACTGATGAATAAGGGTTAGGATTCACATATTAAAACACCTTGGGAAATCCAGATGCAAATTCTGTAGAAGCCTCTTACCTGCGTTAGGCGCTGGAATGAAATTGCAGGTCACTCGGTGAACTTCTAAGAAGATCCTTTTTGACTTTCAGCTGGGGATCATCTCCACTCAGTTCCGTCTCAAACTACACTGGGTCCTCTTTCCAAGGGGCTGCTTACACACCTGCTGGCTCTGAATTAGCTGTTGAAGGGGAAGAAGTGGTTTGTGAATTGCCCCATTCTCAAGCCCTTTCCCACTCAGAAATACATGCCAGCTTTAAATACTAACCCAGTTAATGACTATTCAACTTCTATGATGCTTTCCTTTTAAGTATCTGTTCACTTTTGCTTTACATACTGATTTCTTAGCATGCAACCAAAAATTAAGATGAAATGCCTACTGTGCTGTGGAAAAGGAGAGTCACATACTCAGAAACCCTTTTGCCTGTGTTACACTGAGTCATTAAATCCAAATTACACGGAATGCAAGTTCTGTTAGACATAAATCCCTCAAACATTCCACCAGCTCCAAAATGTAATTTTTGAAATTTTATATGCAATACCAATTATTGTAGCTACTTCAGCTACTTCCATTCTTCAGTGAAAACGCAAGATCTACACTTTAAATGTGCAACTCTAAAACTTTAAAACAGTTACTAGCCCATAAAAGAAGGCCACCTGTGTGTTCATCCCAATAAAAAGAAATGAGAGAGCGAGATGGTCCTTCTCCATTATTCCTATTACAAGTTCTACAGAGCAGTTCTTCACCTCCTTGTCCCAAAAAGGCACCGCCCTCTTGGAAAAATCCTTCTGCTTTATAATGAATTCTGAACCTGAAGTTATTATTAGTCTGTGATATGAAACAATTATTCATTATACACAGAAAAATGACAGCCACCTTTGAGTAGAGTCAGAGACTTCATAGTGCTTGACTCTGTTGTAAAAATCCTCAGTGTGAAACACTCTGCAGCAATTTTTGGGAAAGTGGCTGTCTGATGTTGGTGTTCGTTCTTCTTACTTCTTTATGGCAAGCAAAGGGCTCACTTCCATAAAATCCAAATGGACTCCCCTCAGGTTGTACAACAGCACCCTGCAATACTGTTTTACATGAAGTTTCAACCTCTTGTGTTTGCTGAACATAGAAGAATTTCAAGTTTAAAGCTAATTAAGTTTGTAGCCATCAGTCTAACAGGGGAAAGGCAGCTGAAGAACAAATGGGAGATTTTTTGTCTAACAGCACACACTCATAAATTTTACGGCCCAATTTCATAGTCGTGGACTCCAGGCCATGAGCCCCCTCTTAGTACAGGAGACACACCTCTTGCTGATTGGAGAACAGTGCAAATAAACACAAGACAAAAACTGATGCATCAAGAAAAAAATAGCTCAGTATTTGGTCACTGTGGCATCCAAATAAACCCACTGCTATTGTAAAACAAAAAAGGCACCTAAGATGGCTTTCTTTTGCTTTCTACAGAAGAAGGCAGGGACAAGTAGGCACTGAGGCATCTGCTCTACTCCTAACCCAAATGCCAGCACAGGCCAGGTAGCCACCAGGTCCTGTAGTTTCCATCAAATGAAAATCAGTTACAAATCTGCTGAGGATGGTGAGAAGAACCCATTTAAGTGGCTGCAGACCCAACCAGCCCCTACTTCCAAGTTTCGCATATGCATTTCAGTCCTGAAATCAAACCTTGCCCACCTTCATAGCTTCTGCATATGCTGCTGAGAAAAAGAACTTCCAAGCAGCTAACTCTTGGCTGGGGACAGGTACAGCTCAAAACCTTCCCCATACCACTTCCAACCCAACCACCCCCCTCTCTGACACTGCTGTGCTGAGGCAGATGGGACAAGTTAAGCCCTAGCTAAACTGCATCTCAGGACCAGCAGACTACCCTGTATTTCCATCCAATCCCTCAAAATCTCAAGTGGCTTAGAGCCCATCCCATTCTCCTTGCTTCTTGCAGTTATCTCCAAAGACTGAAAAGGCCTATGAATTTTTATAAATCCCAAAGCATCAACAGCAGGTAGGGATTTAAAGCTGCCCTCAACTTGACTTGCTCTCTTCTTTTCAGTAACCATCTCAAAACTGTGTACCTGTTTCTTTAAGCAAATAAGCCAATACATCTCTCTGATTTTACTTGACATTTTTTCCAATCCTCTCCCTTCACAAAGAAGCTGCCTCTTTTTCTTTCCTTCCACTCAAACAAGCCGCTGGTGAGAGATATTCCTCCTCTGCAGCTCCTACCAAGTGCGCAATAGCTTTCATGTACCTCTACCTCAATGACCCTTCATATCTTTTCAAATCGCAGATAAGAAACATTTTCTTATCTTGTTAAGAACTGCAAACACTTTCCACTTCTCTTACAGTATTACCCACAGTATTAGCCACCTCTATAAAGCCATCTAAGAGAAAAAAATTGCATTAATATGGTAGTTTTCTGCCCAATTCCAAGTTGGGAATTAGGACGAATTAGGACTATGTTAAGCATTCGTGGATAGTACTCCTAACCATACTCTAAGCAAGCAGCTGTGTCAAAAGATTCAATATGATGGGACATGCAGAGAAAACCAGTTCTGTCACGCGCATTTGTCTCTTTCCAAAAAACCCAACCAACCAGAGATAATGTGGATTCTTCTATTCACCTTACCAAAATGCCACTTTGGTTAGAAAGATGAAATCAGAACACAGCAAGTTAGGTTTTGCTTCTGGGCGATTCTCCCAAGGGCGCCCAGCACCTTTGCTTAAGCTCAACTGGAAGAATTGCACAGCATTTCTGAGAGCTGCTGGGCAGCTGATGTGAGCTCTCTCAGAGGTGGCTGCTCCTCAGCACTGGTTGGCATTAAGCAGTGAAGGATACACAACCCTTATCCCCATAAAGCTGTTTAACATACATAATTAGTCCCGTCGATATCAATAGGAAAACATGCACTACAAAAAAGTAGCGCAGGAGAACATTTACCTTTCTGCAATAAAACCACACAACACATTCATCCAGTCTAAACACGCTAGAAGTTACTTTCCAAGTTACTTTCCAAGATGCCCAAACAATAAGTGCCAACATAACCGCATGGATTACATGTTCTTAGTTTATGGGAAAACCTGAGTAATGTCTTTTAACAGTGACAGTTAAAAAACATTAAAATGCAACACCCAAAAAATTATCAATATCTCAGTTTTGACACAACTTCCACGGCAGTTCAGACACACAGAAAAGAAGCCCCAGCACCCTGAGAGGTTGGACCCCTGAATCAGGCAGAACAGAAACTTAACCTGTTTCCACCACACCACCACTACCACTGTAGCTCCTGGGGTCTTCTGGTTTCTTAGGAATTTCACAATTTCCTTGAAAGACGCAGTTATCATTCCAAGACATAAAAATATTCAATGAATTTTTATTTCTTTTTCATTTTAGGCCAGCTTTAATGGTAACTATGGGGATTGCTAATTACTGTTATAAACCCAGAAACACAGCAAAGTCTCTCTTTTAAAGTCATTAAAAGTAACTTCCTTGTAAAAGAATCTATAATATTTTCACAAGGTAATCAGGAATCTTACCTAATTCTTTGTTACTATGACGAGAGATTGCACAAAGGGGTAAGACCAAGAGTCTACCAAGGTTACCTAAAAAGAAAGAGCCTGGAAAGAGGTTCCAGAAGCTTGATAGAACTGGATCTCATGGAGCCTTATTTCACCTTTGTCTTTTTTTTTTTTTCTTGTGAAATCTGGCTCCTTTGCTTTGATGCCTTTGATTGAAAGGTATTGTGTAAGTGACTCAGGTTTGCGTAGCTCAGAAACATGAGCACCAACAAAAGCCAAAACATACAATTTCTTGTATTTGCTTGCTGACTAAACACTTTTTTCTTACGTCTTCCTTTGCTTGGAGGGTAAATTGTTAGTTTCAAAGCAGATTGACTGCTTCAGTAAGTTGGGTAGCAGACTATTGGTACAGTGTGATAATTAAGGGATCTTAGTTCTTAAACAATGCTGATAAAACAGAAATCCCTCTCCCTTTTTTCTGGATTACCTTTAGAACTGAAATCAGAGCACGCTAAATGAATAATAATTTGCACCTTCTGAGAATGATAGAAGATTGAATCAAATTTTAACTAGACTCTATTTGTAAATCCCTCAGGATGACATAATTACTATTCAACACATACCTTAATTAGCTGTACACATCTATTTCATAGTATTTAACAGGTTTAAACAGCTTTTATTGTCTGTCGAATGGATGTTCCATTCTTATCAAAATGAAAATAATCCTGAATTTCCTAAACTGGAAGAAATTTGCTCACAAAATTCAAGAAATGACCTAGAATTTGCTGTCCCTATAGTCAAACTGTAATCTTTTTTTAAGCATTCTTCGTATTGTTTCAAATTCAGTAATGGTACAAATAATTGATAACGCACTGATGTGTATTATTGTCGTTGCTGCCTCATTCTTTCTGATGAAAAAAAAGATCATAGCTGCTCTGTCTGCTGGAAAAAAAAATCTACTCAAACTTTTGCACAGAGTTTGAAATGAGTAGAAGACAAGTCGGGACAGTTTCTTTCTCTGGTTTGGATTACGGGATGACCTTACGTCTAGAAAGCACAACCACTTTCACTGCTCTACCACGGATCAGAATCAGAGATCTGGCGTGCTGTACCGTCAGGCGAAACCAAAGAATTAGCATCCGAGACCGAGATCCTCGTGTTGTGTAAAAGTAGGTACTTGCTCACAAGTAGGGGTTGTTCTTAAAACTCAGGGGCTCTGCAGAGCCGCACTGCTCAGCTCCCAGGCTGCAGGCAGCCTTGGCAAGGGCCGGGCGCCCCTGCCATGAGCCGAGGCTTGCCGCCGAATCACAAGCACAACCTTCCCTAAAACGCTCCGCCGCTTCATTTTGCTGACAAGGAAACCAAACGACGACGACAATGATTATGTGCAGACACACACGCACGTGGTGTGTTTTCATTATTTTGTCAAACTGCCCCAAGTGAGATTAAAACGTTTACTTAAGTACTTATTTTATACTCTATGTCATTTGCTTTCTGTTCTCCTTAAAATTTAATGCAAGAGACGGCTGGCCCTTCAGCACAACTCACTGTTCCCGGGCCCAAATCTAAACGAAGATGTTCAGCTCACAGGGAAACCTCACAGAGGTTGAGCTCGGGGGAGACGGGAAGGCAGGACTTGAAAAGCCCTGCTCTGCTGGCCACCCTGGCTTCACTGGGACCAGAGGGAAGCCAAGGCTCCACAGCCACAGTACAGGAGCACTGCCAGGACATAAGAGCATGGGGAAAGGGAAAGACCGTGTAGGATGAGGCATGTATCTGTGCAATAGGAGAAGCTAAATGACTCAAGGAGAGAATCAATAATCTGAAGGATACTGTAAGTACTACCTCTCTCCCAACCACCTAGAAGTCATCAGACCAATACTTACAGTCACGAGATTTGCCATAAACAGTGATGCCTCGAAACAAAAAAAAAAGACCCAAAATCATACATGAATGCCTTCCAATGCATTTGAGAACTCTTCGTTTCTATCTTTCTCTTACTTATCCAAGCTTTCCACTGCAATTCATTGAAGTAAAAATTTACTTTTACATAAGTGGAGGTAGAGATTCTCACACATCCGTGTAATCTCAGAATGGGGTTTTACAAGACACATTACATATTGTAAGCTTTATGACAAAATTGCAGGCATGGTGTTGGGAAACTAATCTGTTTTCTCACTGAAACAGAATCAAATAAAACATAAATAAACTTACTCTGTCAGGAACGCTTCTCATTTCATAGTTACGTTTCTTCAAGTGTGTATGGTGAAACCGTAAATGCTCAATCATTAAAAATTAAAAAGGATCACTCTTGAATATACTAGTCTGACCCCATATCTTTCTCAACAGATTTAGGGATGGAAAAAGAAAAAAAAAAAAAGGAGGAGGACAGGGTATTTATGCCAAGATGCTTTATACCTTCCCAGCACCTTCCCTTGCATGTAAGTTACAGCCTAGCCTGCAGGTCTCAGCTGTAGCAACATTCCCCACAAGAGAAGGTAACTGGGTCCCCAGCCTTTCTGGAAAAATGTACAGGTCAGAGCCAACACCTGCAAATCCACTCTAAGTACGGAAAACTTATTGGAAGTCAGTGCAGGCTGGGAATAACAGGCTGCTCTGCTCCTATCATGCCATCCTGCAAACAAACCAGGCTGCAATCTCCTGCACCAGCGTCTGGCCCTGAGCAGCCCGTGAGTTCCCCCTGGCCAGCACACCGCCAGAACCTCATTTTGAGGTGACAAAAAGATGGACCTCATGTTGCTGCACTGCCTATCTATCTTCAAATCATTCCCCGGGAAAGACAAAAGCTATTTGTACTCTCCCCAGTAAACTTGCTCTTCTCAATTTTCCTAACATCACACTGAAACTTTTCCTGCCTGTTGTTTCGGTCACTTGCTTTGTATTAGAAAAACCACAAATTACGGGGAGCAAAAATATTGCCATGTATAAGTATTGCACAACATTAGAATACTCCTGCATCTTTTCTAATCACATAGAGTACTGTTGATATGCACACCAAAAAACCCTCCGCATATTGTTTACTTAAATATCATATTGGAAAGAGAAGTAGTTTGAGCTCAGCCGGCTACCCAGGAGTAACTACAGGAGGCCAAAGAAAGATTTACAATTCTTTTCCGCTTAAATGACATCATCTGTGAGCAAGCACACATTTTGATGCAGTGCATTACAGAAGAACATTGTGAGGCTTTAAAAAAGCATGCTAGGAGATCCAGGCAGCAAAGACACGTCGTTTTGAGCATCCTAAAAAGGACGGTAGTACTGGCTCACGTGGATCACCCGCTACGTTTGGTCCCTAATTGAATCCTACTGCCTTATAATACTTACGCTATCTTATGTATTATTTGCATTATATACTGTTTGCATTGCAGTATCCCCAGCAAGGCCTCCAGGAAACCCCGTAGGAGTATTTTCATGTTTGGCTGATTAGTTTTGCATCTGCATAAAAATATTTGCCTTGTTGCCTGAAAACCTGACTTCAGTGCGGAAATGCACAAAAAGCAGGAAATAAATCTGATCTTTATGCTTTGCATCTCCAAGTTAATAAAATGTTTAAATAATTAACTTATAATAATTAAAGATGAAGTCAATAATATGAAGAATATCTTAAAGCTACAGCGTGTCGAATTCCTGAAAGCTCTTCTAAGTTTTGCTGAAGCCCCAAGTAACTGAAAACCCGCTGAGCAGAGAACACAGGCACTTGAGCCATCAGTACCCATTCCAAATTTGACTTAATATCTTTGTGGAACACATGACAACAAAAATCAGCTAGAATGTTATCTGCTGTGTATGGCTATGCTTTCACCATGAAGGCAACAGCACTTTCCTACGAAACCTATTCTATGGGTAATACACGAGGCACTGTACGCGCACCTCCAGAAGAAAGAAAACTTGACAAAAACATCAAGTCTGCAGTGCTGTTTTTTCTAATAATGGATTATTGTAAACAGAGATATTGTCTCTACACACTGCATGTTGGCACAACCACAGTTCATTCTTGTGTAAATAATGAGGGATAGCATTATACAAATTGCAAATATGGCACTTAATTTTATTAAAGAAAACAACTGATAAAATAGCAGCTACAGCAGATTTGAGATGATAAATAGGTTAATTTTTAATTAAACTTTTCCTTGGGCCTTTCTTACAGTTAATATTCTGACAATTAGTATCTTCCATAAAGACTTTATGGAAGGCATACATTCAGTGACTCTGCCTATAATAATTACGTTGATCCAACCAATTTCACCAAGGTCAAAGAGACTCTACAATCCTACAGTAGGAAAGACAAATACAACTAAGTCAGCTAAGTGATTTGGCTTTACTATTTCCTTTGAGGGAATCTGAAAGAAGAATTCCTGTAGTTTGATTAATTGGGACCTGGAATAACAAGATCATTAGGCGGAGAAGTCAGTCAAATATAGAAGAAAGAATGGAACAGAGTAATTCTTACCAGCCGTTTGCTTTGGTGAACTTGAGCTGACAGGCATTACCCTTTTCTCAATAAATTAAAAAAGCTCCAAGTGGGAGTTGCCATGCAGTGGGAAAAAGTGAACAGCATGTTTGGGATCTGGTAGACAGAATATATCTGAAAAAAAATATCTAGTCCTAAGTCCCAAAGTATGGCAGATCTGTGCCCTGATTAGCTTACATTCACCCAAACCTTCTTCTGTGCCCTTCTGTGTTTAGATTAGGCTGCGCACACAACCTATTTTCTATTTATGCAACATCTGCTTTGCTTTGAGATTGCAAGCAAGAACATTTCCAGGCTCCAAAGCAGGATGAGATTACAGACTGGCGAACTGAGCTGGATAAAACAAGGCTGGAGCCACAAGATTTAGGTTCAACTCAGATTATTTAAGATTCAAAAAAATGTCTCTATTTCGCTCCAATATAAGTGATTTCTCACATTTATACCTCCTTGCAGGTTCCAGAAGGAAGAGAAATAGAGTGCTTAAATAACAAAAGTTCATCTAGTGCTGTTCTCTCACATGACCAGAGTGCCAAATCTTGTGGCTATCATGTGTAGTGCCATAATTAAACCTTCATCTGTGATTATTCAGAACTCAGAGAATCATCTAAGCCTTGTTATACGGTCACAGTAATGTTCTCTTATTACTGGAACCAAGAGAGGAGTCCGGGAAGAACAGGGACTTCCACGCTAGTAGGAAAAGCGGCCAACTCCTGGGAAGCTTTGAGTGACCAAGAGGGGAATGAAGCCGCACTGCTCCTGAAGTGGGGGGAACACAGTGGGGATGGCCACACAGGATCCCCCCTGGTCCCACACTCCTCCTGAGATAGCTGTTCCAAAAGAAGAGGAAGGGTGACTCTTTTCCCTAAAGAGAAACTAGCAACGTCTGTGGTAAAGTCTGCAGTAAAATCAACGCTAGTTCCTGTGAAAATCATTCATGTGGGCAGCAGGACCACAACTTGGTCTGCAGCAGTGACAGCACTATATATGGAAGATTTATTTAATTTTTTTTTTTTTTTTTTTTTTTAAATAGCAGCAAGCAGAAGGTTAAGCATCTGACCAAGATGACAACCTCAGGGCAGACTGACAGGACCACAGGGCTCTTCTTACCTTCCTGCTGGACTTGGCTTCACTGATTTCATCTCACACTGGCTGGCAAAGTACACGCGAACTAAGGAGGCACTGCTGCTATCGAACTGAGAGCTCCACAGTCCCACTGATACTCTGGGAATCCACAAACTCACAAAAAAAAAAAACAGTTCAAATACCTGAGCTGGCCAGTGTAATAGCAGTTTACCAGTTTGATTATCCAAATACTTTCAGTTGGGTCCAGTGGAATAATAGTTTGCTGATAGTCTTAAAAAACTAAAGAAAGAATAAATAAACCCCTCTTTACTTGGCCCTGAGTGAGGGTTTTCTCCTTCCTTGGAGAAGGCTGCAAGACAAGGAATGCCATTCAGCTAATAGGAACTGGCTGCATCAAAAAGCAGCCAGGATTTCTCCCTCTCCCCATTCTTCCCCTCCCCAACACAATAGAGCAGAAAACAAAAGACAGATTATTAGGTTTAAGTATGTAGCCCATTCTCCACATACCCCTTCCCCCCTCTCCTCCCACCCCTTCTTCGGCACATCTGGTAACCATGTGTGGCAAGTGCTAATGAAGACTTTCCTGAGCGAGCTACAATTAGTTCCGACTGCTGTTCGCCTCTCTCGGCTGTACCGAGGATAAAAACCAAACACAACACACAACAAAATCTTCCCTTCACTGTTCCTGAAGCCTCCTTCTGCTCCTGGGATTCCCCCCTCCTCATCATGCTGCTGAAATTAAAACAAAAA
>VXBW01005306.1:2167347-2196759 GCA_013400375.1 Thinocorus orbignyianus
AAAAAAAAAAAGAAGTGTAAGCAAATACTTTAAGGCTCTCTTTTGCCTAATTTTTTTTTCTTTTAATTCAGCATTTTATTCATTTTGATTGAACACGACAGGCAGGCAACAGTGTTTCTATGATCCTGTCTACAATAGAGAATTGTTAAACAGATGTCCATTTTTTTTTTTTTCCCCTTCTAGCCTGGCAATATTATACACATAGCAGTTTTATCTGCTTGAGCAGATCAAATTTGTGTGTGTGTGTGTGTGTGCATGTGCGCGCAAGAGCGTGTGTGTTGCCATTTGGAGTGATTAGAATAAGCCGCACAGAGGCAAGATGTATTGTGCGCAATTAAGCCCATCTCCAGACCGCACATTTTTGTTTACTCTTGGTCTCTTCTCCTCTCCCCAATCAAGCTACTAATAGAGCTGTTTCAAGTTTCAACAAGGACCACATTAACTGCTGGTCTCCACATGAAACAGAATGCCAAACCCCAGCCTCTCCCCAAGATCTAAGCCAGCCTCCCCGTCCTCCTTTAGGTTTCTCTCTGAAACCACCGTGGTCCTCCCTCACCTTCCCAATTCCTAACGATTCCCCCCAGTAGACACTCTCGGCGCAATGTCAAATTTCACAGCGTGAGACTTTAACATATTCTTTGTGGTTTCCCTCAGCTGTGTCACGCAACGTGATTGCCGCTGACCAACCCCTACTTGAAAGTATGTTCCCACTAAACAAACAATCCGGATAATTGCTGTAGAAGTGATGATATCTGCATACATCATATTTCAATTATACCTTATTCACGCCAAAAAATGGCTATGACCCTCCTACGCCTTTTGAACAGCGCTGTATATTGAAATGCAAAAAACTAAGTTCTAAAAGCAGAACAAAAGCAAAACTGATTCTTTAAAAGGAGTTATTCTCTTAAAATACACACGTATCTACTTGCCAAATGATTTCTCGGAGAAGATGATAGGCTGGAGTAATGCAGGGAGGGAGGAACAAAAGGGGTTTTAATCATGGTTCGGATTAAAGAGTTGTATAACAATTGCTCTCCCTCCAGGCATATATACTGTACACGCTCACTGTAAATGATCAGCATTTAAAGAAACAAAGTGCACTACCAAGCATTTAACATAAAGACAGCTGCATATACATTAACACTGTATTAATCAAAAGACACTGGGCATCTCTCTCGCTCCTGATACCAGAAAACAGCACATACACATAAGGGATCCATAGGCAAAGCCAGGCAGGAATGTAGCTTCTTCTCTGCCCTCATTTTAAGTACTTAAAACTCACAAAACAAACAACAACAACAACCAACCAACCAACCAAACAAACAAACAAACAGAAAACCACAAAAAAAAAGAAAAATGAAACAAAAAAAAAGAAAAATAAAAGAAAGAAAAAAAAAGAAAGGAAAAAAAAGAGGCACAAGACTCTTTCTAATTTGACTGCCTCTTATTTTTGAGGGCCTCTTTTTTGGTTAAAAAATACTGCCTCATCTCCACATAGTCTTGTTTTCCTCCGCACCAAGCAGGGAGTAGAGCAAAGCTGTTGCACTCCTAGCAATATTTTTCTATAAAACATAAATTTTACACTTTGAAAAAAAAGGCTAATTTTACTGGTAATGAATACCAGTAATAACTTAATGAGTCACCACAGTACACACTTTAAGGAGGAGCTGGTGCTAATGCGTGAATAATTATTGACACAATTAAGTGCCCAACACTGGGCCTGTTAAACTGCTTCTGGCACGTGAGGGCTCCTTAATGGCTCCACGGTATGGTACAATGACCCTAAAAGGTTTTAAAGTGCAGAGAGCTCCCCTCTGCTACCGCAAGGGATCCTCGGATCTCAAATCCTGTTCCCTGGTTGATAACACTGAATTGCCTGGGATTTACATCCCGGGCGGGTTTTGCCGTGTTGCCAGGCTGAATAATTAGCTATTTACCGATTCAGTAAACAGCAAGCTCACCCTTTGACCTGCCTTGGTAAAGACTGTCTGGTCCGTAACCCTGCCGGGGGCTTCCGCCTGCCTAATGGTCCCTCTGTGAGCCAGGGCTGCTGCTGGCAACCAGGCTGCTCCCTTCCCACCAACAGCTCCCAAGTGCAGGACCCCAGCGCCACGCCGGCCATCAAATCCTCAACTTAGTGGATGGGGGCGTGGTGGTGGTGGGGGAATTAATCTCCAGCTCACCTACAAAAACTTGCTTGAAATCAAAAAAAGAGTACTCGGCACCAAAAAGTCCCCGAGTCAAACATCTCCAGGATGTTTGGTCACACTCCATGCCTAGCAGACCCCACCACACTTTCACACCCAGCCTGAGATGCTCAAGCCCCCTTAGTTCCGTTGCACACGCTCAGCTTCCCTCTCTGTTTTACAGCGTGTGCGAAGAACACACAGATGTCCCAACTAAACACAAACCAAATCTTGGGCCCCATCGCACATACCACGCTTATCTCCAACAAGTCCAGCAGAATCGCTGGAGATATTTGCAAGGCAACATTATCATTGGGAAAGCCGTAAAAAAGTCACCTCTGGCGAATAACTCTCGACCATGTTTCACAAGAAGGGCGTTCGTGTCCTCTGAACGGACAAGGCTGTCTCTTTAAGCCGAAAGACCCTGCCAAGACGCCTCATCAGTTAGCTGGAGCAACACATGCATGCATACAAAAATTGACCTTTTTTTCCTGTCATCCTGAACTCCCTCTGACCTTCCCCAAGCTATTCCAGCATGCGTGTCGGTCGGTTAGATAGATGGATAGATAGACAGATGGGCCAGCAGACAGACAGATCCTAATATTTTATATTAAAATCTGCACGGCCCCAGTACTGCATCTACAGTGTTATTGCCGCGGGATTCCCCAGCCCGGGGTTAATAAGAGTGTGTTTGAGCAAGTAATGCCACGGTCACAGGCTGGCTGCGAGGCAGCTATCGTGTCTGAGACACACGAAAGGAGAAAAGAGGAATCCTCTGGGACAGCCCAGCGTAGTCCTCCTGGTCCTCCCAACATGAGCACACCATTAATGGGAGTGGAGGCAGCAAGAACAATTACAAGAAAGCAAACAATTAAGTGAGTTATAATCAAATTCTGCACACAGCTACCCTGTGAAAGACTGTGTGGCAAAGAGTTGGCTAGCCTCTACAGTATAGAAGTTTCCTGCGCTCCAGAGGGGCTCCAACAGACTGTGGTGGGACACCATGCCATGAAGAGGAAGGACAGACAGACAGGCTGAACCGACAAAGTCCACAGTGGGCAGTCAGAGAATCCTCCCTCCTTCCACCACGGTTTTCTTGTCTGGCTTTAGAAAAGCATCCAACCACTCTGCAATTTCTCATCTGAGAAATGCAAATAAAGATGCTATCATCTTTGTAGGACATCGTAAGCGCATATTCACTTTAAACCCATGTGTCGTACTGTATGTAACAAACAAGAACAGGAAAACCTGAGTGACCTGAAAAAACATGTCCTGCCTTAAAAACCACTGAACACTCACTCTAGTATTTCTCACACAAGAGAAGGCTTGGAAGTCAGATATTTCTTCAAAAAACAAATGGCTTCATTCATTTCCATTTATCAGATAACTGGAGATACAAACCCCGGTCCTTGTTCCTGACTGACACCACAGGCCAATACCCAGCTTAGTGGGACCTGAAGCACAGCTACTGGTTGACCATATTCCCATGAGGTGACAGATTCCCTCTGGTGCAGTTCCACCAGAATTCCCACAGCCCAAGGCCCTATCAGAAACAAGTGTAAGTTGGGAAGAAGATTGGCAGCATGCATGGGGAGTTTCTGAAATTGTACAGCGAAGAAATCAAGATTTACTGGGGGTCAGAGGAGGATAAGGTGGACTTTGCAACAGCTTAGCAGTTCATGCACCTGACCTGAGAGGAGCATCCCCATGACCTGCTCCTTCAAGCTGTATATCAGGCAGGCTCCAAGTACTCTCTGTGACAACACCTAGGGGCAACAATGGGAAGAGACCCCTGTTCCTCTTCAGTTAGGAGTCAGGCACCTACAAGTCTAGGTTTTATAGACATCAAATTCCTTTCAAGGATTTAGTGTCTATTTAGTTATGCTCATAAAGGCAGTGAGTCAGAAATAAACCTAAGTACCTCCAGGACACAGTCAAGAGATGGCCACAAATCATCTTCTCACCGAGTGAGGTCCTGCAGTGCACTGCACAGTGGCAATACCACGCACCTCCAAAAGTATTTCTGTTCATCCAAAAAAAAAAAAGAAAAAAACAACCAAACAAAAAAACCTGCTGAGCTATTTGAGGAGAGAAAACCTGGGTTTTTTTTTGTTCAAAGGCAAAAAGTTTCTGAGTGGCAAAGCAGTAGTGGGCTTTGTCACTTGGAAATCAATGAGCTGCCAGTGAGAGTTTTGCTTGTAGCTGTATCATGCCAGCTTAATTGTACCAGACTCTTCATAAATGGCTCTTGACCTCTTGCCCTGACTGGCAGCAGAAGACAGCTGCTCTAACAAGAGCTGTCCTGCAAAGCCAGCTTGGGAGAGCTTGTGTGGTTGCCTTAGAGCAGGGTTTCGCGGCCGCTCCGCTGAGCTGCCGTGTGGCCAGCGCAGCCGAGACCCAGCCCTCGGTAACTTCCAGGCTGCCCTTTCTTTTCTCTAACAAATCAAATGTGCAACAAAATATTGCCACATCTCCCATGAGCATATTGACACAATTGGGACTTCAACCCCAATTTTGCTTTGTGTTTTTCAAACGGCTTTATTTATCTTAAGATAAAGCGCATGTACTTTACCAATACGCTTAGGGCCTGATCCAGGGGCCAGCTGTGTCAGGGAAGCGGACTCACTGAACATACTGGGCACTGGGTCGCCTGAGGACGGGGCCCCTCCTGAGGTGTTGACCTGGGGCTCAGCTGCAACAGGAGCTAGAGAACCCTGAGACACCTGCAGAATTAGTCCCCCTAAAAAAAGAAAGACGCGATGAATTTTTTATGACTTGCAGTGCTAAACTTATGTTTTGAAGTCAGCTGGTGTGAAAACTGCAGGGAAAAGGAATCAGACTTTAGAATCACAGAATCGTTGAATTGTCTAGGTTGGAAGGGACCTTTGAGATCTTCTAGCCCAACCATCAACCTGACCAATAAAAAAACAACCACCCATCACTAAACCACGTCACTAAGCACTATGTCAACCTCTCTTTAAATATCTCCAGGGATGGTACCACTTCCCTGGGCAGCCCATTCCAATGCTTAATAACCCTTTAAGTGTAAAAATGTCTCCTGATATCCAAACTGAACTTCCCTGGCACAACTTGAGGCCATTTCCTTTTATCCGATCGCCTGTGACTTGGGAGAAGAGACCGACCCCTGCCTCACTACAATCTCCTTTCAGATAGTTGTAGAGAGCGATAAGGTCTCCCCTCAGCCTCCTCTTCTCCCAGCTTCTTTAGGCTAAGCTTGGTCATAGGTTTTTATAATGTGGAGCAGAAAAATCCAGACACTGTGTTTGCATTCTATTTCTGTCCCTTTTAAGCTGTAACAGCATGAGTGGTATTTGCATCAGGAGTTACCATATATCATTGCAAGCAACATATGCATAGATGGAAAAAAGATGACGGCAGCAGCAGGTTCAGTGAAATCTCAGGATCTCTCTGTGATAGGGACCTGCTAAAGGTTTGGTTTTATTTAGCGTAGCTTAAAATGTCATTGGCATATGTGTTTCTCAATTAACACCAATTTAATACACTCCAGAAGTGTTCTATTCCGAGAGCAGGCTTCAGAGTTTACAAAAGATCTAACCTGACATTTCAGTACAGGATATCCAGTCCCATTTACAATCAGGAAAGCACATTATGAGGGCTAGATTTTTTTCTTTGACACTGTGTCATGTTGCCTCTAATGATAAACACAAAAGTCAGAAAACCCTAGCAAATGCTGCTGGAGTATGGAAATTATGAGTCCCTCCAACCCCTGTGAGTCACTCACATCATCAGATGAAATGATGCCTCGCTGCAAAGGCAGAGATTCAGCGAGTGGATGGCTCACTTTCCTTCGCAGTGCTTCAGCAATGCCGTACATTTTGCTAAAACAACTTCTCAATTGACAAACTGCAACTCACCAACAGATATAAATATTTTTTTAAATAAAACACCTTTGTTGCTTTTTTAACACAATGAGAAGTAGCCAATAATCTGGAAACCCCTGGACTTTCTGTCAAAAATCTGAAGAGAAAAAGATTTACTGGTGATGGCTTCTTAAATGATAAATACAGATGTCTAACAGGATCCCAGAAAGCAACTACTGAAAAGCCAAAGGATTATTTATTAACCAAAGGGATGAATAAAGAATAGGCAAGTATCATTTCATATGAACTTTACACAGACTATATGAATGTCTACAATCTATTTAGAAAGAGCACCCAGCGTTATTAATATTGATTTTGGAATATACAATTCATTACATATAATGGGCCAAATTCAGCCCTGGTGAAACCGGTAACTTCAGAGAAGCTGTACGAGACAGAAATCTCTCTCTCCAAATAGAGTGAAGTGTTTATTCTGAAATCAATAGCAACAGAGTGTACATTCTGAAAACATTGTTTAAAAAAAAAAAGAAAGAAAGAAAGAAAGAAAAGGTTAAAGTCAAGCATTTCAAAGTTGGGAAATAACGACATTAAACTTGCCCATTAATTCTGTCCTATTGTGTGTCCATCCTCTGCACTGAAGAGGGAAAACTAGCCCAGGTTTCTTGCAGTGCACAAGTGTATCACAGGGCATTCACACAAGAGGGCAGAAGTGTGATTGGAGGGACAACTTGAATTTGGCCTTAATTGTCAATGTTTGGCTTTGTGATTTGCTTCAAACGTTTTTTTGCATGAACTGTCCTCCTTTTCAAAAGGGGGGAAACAAAAAAAGATAGAAACTAAGTATACTACATACAACCGCTGAAGTTTTCCAGATCACACCTCCCTGGCAAGGTTTATCTTCTGCTAAACAGAGTTTACCTGGTTGACCTTCTGCTAAACAGATGTCTACGATTTGAGCTGTTGAGCACAAGCTGGAGTCTGCAGAAAGTCAGGTACAGTCTGGTCTGTAAGCAGGACAGCCTACCACCCTTTTCCCATTTCCCGGCTACATTGCTGGGAAAACTCTAGCCAATGCCAGCCTAGGGGAAGGGGAAATCAGATGTCCCAAGGAGGAAGCTGGGAGGAGGCATGTGCTCCCCACCCTGCTACAGCTGCTCTGGTAGGTGCAAGGGTGCCCAGCACAGAATGTGCTGCAGCAGCTGAGGTGATTTGGTACCAGTTGAGCTCAGCTCCTTGGAACCCCCGTTCGGCTGATGCTGTGACACTGGGATATGCTTCTCAGGCAGCGACAGTGAAATGGTGACCTTCATAGGCTTGTATCCACCACCAGGCTTGAACGGAGCCTCATGGCATGACAAAGTAGTACTTCTGAAACCGGGATTTTTTTTCACTAATAAATTTTAAAGAATGCTGAAGACAGAGCAAGCATTAACACTTTTTGGTCCAACAGAATCTTTTAAAATTCATGGCGGCAATCTAAATGCAGGGGACTGCTACCATCTCTTGCAATAAATAATTTGGAAGAATCTTTCTTTCTAACAGCATTCTCACCTACACACTGTCTAGAGCGTGTGTGTTTGTATATGCCAATGTATATAAACATGTCCTTCAATACACACAGTTGTAAAGACTTCAGCCTAAGTATGACTTGCCAGGAAGCCTGGAAAATTCTGATATATAACAAGTTAGTTTTTTAACAAAAGCGGGCCTTCAAAATGAGAATTTAATCCTGAATTTGATCAGGAATGCATATTGAACTCCACTATAGGGAACACTGAAATTCAAAATGAATATGCAAGATATTTCTTCTTGAAATCAGAAGTAATCTTATGCTTCAGATTCTTCAATTCCAGGTTCCAGTGCAGGTCCAGAGTTTCTTATGTTGTTTTGGTCCTTTGAAAACTGAACTCAAAAGACAGAACTCACTCACCAGGCATTCAGGAGGGTATTTATACTGCCTAACTTCAGGCATCTAACTGCTCATAGAGTCAATGGAGATTCCTAGCATGGCTGCCCTGAAACCCACTTTGGATGAACGTGCCTACCTCTACTGACTAAACAGATGACTTTGCCTCCTAATTTAGTTACCTAATTTTGATGAGCCTATATGGTGTGATAATTTCATCCTCAAGCCCTACCGTACCACACATATATACAAGCTGACTCAGTCCCAAATGAATGGAGTCTGAGTTAAATTCAGGTTTTAGCTAAAAATGGGCCTAAGAAAGTGCAGAACTAAATGCCTTCAAGTTCTAAGAATCACAGATCCTGTTCTAGATGTAAATTTCTCTGAGCTACCCATAGATTCAGCTGGAAATTGGGATTATTCTTTTCCTAAAACAAGCTATAAACCCATTGTCCAAAGGTTCCTTATTCGTTTTTTTCCAATGATATGGCAATGTTAACAGCCCCATTTTTGAGTATCCAGTTATCATTACTGAACTGTTGTTACGTTATACTTCATAAGTGGCAGAGAACTTTATAGTGGTACAAACACCATGCTTGGCATTTGCATATCACTCCCAATTAAAGCATTATCTCCCTCCTTCCATACCCTGCCCCTAGCTCACAATACACAGAGGGGGGAAATTAGCAGGCAACCACGTCCTGTTAAAGCCACAAAAATAATCCTATCAGCACCGTGAAGCTACCATGTTGAACCAGGCAAAGGGCATGCCTCAGTGCAAGTTCTCTACCTGTGCTGGATGTACAGCACCTGAAAGGGTTAAGAGAGCGAGCAAGGAGAGCTTTCAGAAATACCTCGAAACAAGCATACCTGCAGGGTGTGCTCAGTTTGTTTTGAAGATGTGTTGTTCTAACACAGTGGTTCACTGGTTGAATATATTGCTATTTGATATCCTGCTAGACAACTCTGCCACTGGAGTTGTGTGTCAGATCAGTTAAGCTCTCACTGAAGGATGTTCACTTCAGTGATGATCAAACCTAGGGCTTGTCTGCACAGGCAAGCCTGCATGGCAGGCTGCAGTGCTGTGCAGAAGCCCCACTGCCTTCCCCCTTCCTGGGCTACCGAAGCAAGAGGCAGCTCCTATAGCACCCCGGGGAGCACCCTGCACCCCATTGGGCACACTCACCGCCTCCACAGAGAAGAACGGAGCATAGACACTCCTCCACTACACGTTCACACACTGCTTCCCTTTATTTCTAGCCTAGGTTACTCCTGATCCTGCCTCTTCTGTCCTTTCATACTGCCTTCTGATGGGCTTTAATTTACATTACTTTTTTTTTTTTTTAAATCAAGAGATGGGTGCATAGGATGCCCTCCTCAAGTCAGTATCTACCCTTCTCCTAGGACAGGAGAAGAAGCCCCATTCTGCCAGTCTCCCCTGCACTCTTAAGACTTGTCTTAACAGTAATGCGTGTCCCCCCCTCCCCTCCAAGAAAATGGACAAATTCTCCCAAGAGTGATTCACAAATCTCCCCCTTCAGTACAGATTTCATCAAAATCATTCTACGATAGAAAATTTTGCCCCCCCCCCCAGTAGGTNCTCTAAGCACTTAAAACTAAGATGCTCAAATATTATCGTGGTCCATAATAGAATCGACTGCTCTTTGCTTCCTGCCTCTTCACCACAAAGGACTTTTCTTCACATCCTAAAGTAACCACATTTTCCTAATGGCCTCCTGCGAGGGACTTTGTATAAAGCATTTCAGCACCTAAATAAATCATATCCCCAGTTGTTCTCTGGCCACTATTTTGCAAACTCCTCGTAAGAAGGAAGAAAAACAATCCAATTAGTTAATCTTTGCACAGCACTTTCAAAATGAGAAGTGCTATGTCTGTAAAAACATTCTTACACCACCTGGTGTGCGCTTTTGGTTCAATCTCCCAAACTGATCAGGATCCAACACTGGCCCCCATGGGAACCATCCCAAAGAGTCCTGGCTGCCATCCTCGCTTTCTGCCTTGTTGGGATGCTCCTCAGATGACATCACTTTACACACACACACCAATATCCTTCCCAGAAAGAAAATCCAAAAACCTCTCCAAATTCTAACTGTATAGTTTGGCTGTGTACTACAGACCTTTTTCTATAAATAAAAACACACACTCAAAACTCTCACTGGTTTGGGGACCAATCTGGAACCCTTTACCCATATACTCATTAATATTCACTTGCACCAGCAGAATTGGATGAATGGCTGACTGTTGGGATAAGGGATTCAAAATACAAACCTGAGGTTATTTTTGAATTTTCACTGCTATTCAAACCAGCCGGAGAGGTATTAAAACACAACAAAAGTAGCAGCAACTTCTAATCAACGCATCTCCTCAGGTCTGGAAGGGAGTTTGGTGAAGAAACAAGTCAGTCAGAGTAAGACCAGCTCTCTAATTTACAACACAAAGCATCAATTAAATAAATTAATCAAAGGACAATTCGTTTCTTGTACAGTAGCAGGAAATTCAGGCTCCGCCTGTGCCGCACATGCGATGGGTTTGGAAGCTGGCTAGACCCCACGTCGTGCGGTTTTTATTGCCGAGGAGCTGGTATTATTTCTCTTTCATCCAATGCCTTAGCTTTTTGTTTTCTGTTTTTAAGCAAGGGTTGCGGTTGTTTCTAACCCATATGTCTCTAGTTTTGAGCCGCGTGGTTTGCCCCCTCTGTCTCTCATCATTGCTTTTGGCCCAGTTTCTTGACAGGAAATGCGAGATTTATTTTATCTGGCCTGAACTATATTGTTCCTTCCTGACTACTGGTGTTACTTCACTCCAAATAACACGGCTTTGCGCTTGCTGCCTGCGCAAGGACAAAGCCTGAGGGGAACAGGCATCTTTAAGAGCCATGGTGAGAGAAGGGGATAAGGCTTGAGGGCAAGAAAAGAGAATCAAAGGCAGAGGGCAGGGAGAGAAATGGGAAGAAATACAGAAATGAAGACATCATGTAAAAAGTTTTGGATCCCTCGTTTTCCTCCAGTCAGCAGTAAGCTGAACTGCTGCTACGGAATAACTCTTGGATACTGATTCAAGCCAGTTAGTAAGGCCACCAGTTAGTTATCAGCTGAAGCTGGACATTGCCAGGTAATTTAGATCATAAATTCAAGGAGAAAAACAGTTACCAAAATTGGTACAAGAATTTTAAAAACGTTGCTGAAGATTTTCAGTCTTTCTCCAGTTGCTCAGCAAAACATCAGAACGTGAGAAATACAGCAGACCGTGAAATACATCCCCAGTTAAGAGGACAGCAAGCTGAAAGGAATCAAACATACAAATGCCGAAAACCAAACATCAGTTTTTTAAATGAACTACATTTGAGTTCCTCTGGTGCTTGCAGAACGCTTTGTAAATCTTTGCCTGCTGTCACCAAGTATTTAGTAAATAAACTTGTAAAAGATGGGGCAGCGTCTGTGCTGGGCATTGCAGCTCTGCTGAAATCCATGGCACTCAAGCTACCTGAAAGCAGAACAGCCTTGCAGCTGCCAAACTGCTTTTTTGACTCATCAAAGGGCTAAAAAAACCTCAACCCTCCCTATATACCTGACCTAAAATGAATCCAAAGCAACAAAGAAAGCTAATTCTCCAGCCAGCAGAGGCACATACCTTACTAGCATCCCAGCCTGCAGTGCATTTACTCTGAGCGAGGAATGCAGCTTCAGTCTGCCCACTTACTTGCTTTTATCCTTGACATTGGACTGAAGTTGTTCACAGCTTCAAAAAAGCACAAGGGTAATGGGCACTTTTGCCTAAAACACACCCAAACACTAGATTAAGTACCTTTTTCAGATTGAATTCTTTATCTCAGGCTGATCTCGAATTTTGTTTTGTAAGACACTTCTGCCAAAGTCATCCCCCACAGTGTTTTCACCCGTGATGGTTCAGAAGGAACTAAAACACTTGGTGAAAGCCTGCAGCAGCAAATTAGCTACTAACCAGCACCAGTATAGAGGCTCAGACATCTCTGAATAACTCTGCAAGTTCTGATGCTTTTGTGACTTTTACCGATACCAGCCCAAACAAATTGTTCAGGACGGGGCCAAGGGCCAGGGAGGAGAACAGAAGAGTAGCTCTTCAAAAAACCTGAATGGGCATTAACAACACTGCAAGTCAATAGCAAAAACTGTCCACATTCCCTCACAGTAGCTTTTTGCTACCTCAAATGCTAAGGCCCATTACTTGGTCGGTACCGCATCCCTGCACCAAGGGCTGGCCAGCTCTGTGTGGTGCAGAAAGGTGGTGACCTGTCCCATGATGTCCTGATCAGGACAGGAGATCCTGAGCAACATCCCAGACCTCTGCTTCCTGAGCATCATGCTCCCAGGCGCAGCCAGCCAGCTTCCTCCCACTGAAGGGAAAATGGTTTTCTGTGCCAGCTGCAAGGTGGCGTCTAGGGAGATAGTTCTTACTCCTTGTCCCAGAAACACAAGGATTTTACACACACTGATTCAAGCATCTTATTTACTCAGCCATAGCTCAGAGGTAGCTCTGGAAAAGGTCAGATAGAGCATGGGATCAAGTGGTTGCCATCAGGGAGGAGCAGAGGCACCTCTTTCAGCAGTAGGACGTTGTTACAATGGCTCAGCTGAGTGCTGAATTGTACCCCGACATGGCAAGGCAGATAGAGCAGAGATTGTCCTTTGCATTTTGAGAATAGTTAATTCAATGGGGTGCAGATCTCTAGCTGAGGCATCAAGGCATTGGTTTTACTGCAGCACATGACACCAGCAGCAGCCTGACTGAATCCTTCAGTTTCTCTCTTTTCTATGCCATTATTACCCCAAATTGCTGATCCTTATGAAATAGAGAGTCTCTTGGTGTCCTGGTTTAGAAACACACAATCAAGCCTTATGGTCTGGTTCTGTTCCCTTTTTGATGGGGTCTGAAGACTGAAAAGCTCATCAAATCAAGAATCCAGCAAAAATGGGATTAAAAATGGAATTAAAGTTGGTAAGAGCTTTTCAATGGAGTAGTGAGGCAAATATGCCTGGTGCCATCTTCCTGAAGCTCACCCCCATACTCATAGAGCGAGAGGCTAAAACCTGTGGGTCGCCTTCAGCGGCGCTTTGTACCCTTCAGAGTCTACTTAACTTCGTTGCAATTAGGTTTAAGTGGTGTTTAGCATTCCACGATTGCCCTACTTTACGGTCCCTTCATTTTCCTAGCTTAAAAAATAGCGATGTTGCAACACTGTAGTGTTTCTGTTGTGATTGTCATGATGGAAGCAGAGCCAATGCAATTTGCCCATGTTTTACTAACCGCCATCTGGCAGGGATATGGTGACATGCGAATCTTCACAGGACTCTTGTTTTTCAACTATCTGCTGGACAACTAAGGAGATCACCAGGCTGCTGGGATGAGTGCCAGATGGGAGGCAGGTATGTTTATGAGTTTAAGATTCTTATTTTCTTTCAGTGCTCTCACATGCTGTTCGTGGAGTGGCAGGAAAAGTGAAAAGGGGGAGGAGGGGATGAGTCAGTGACTAGACTACAACTGTTCAAAATCACTTCGAAGTTCTGCAAAACGCAGTTGTTTGCCAGTCCACCTCTTACACGCTGTTTGTTCACTTGGCCTCAAGGTCTGGATGGGTTTTGGGAAGTCCTCCATTCCAGTACTTTGCCCAGTGCCCCCAGTCTGACAGGCAAACATGCTGCTGAACTCGGTACTCAACAGAATAGCCACGCTTGCCTTTCTGTCTTGGTCTTGTAGCTCTGGTGAGCTCTTGGGTGATGGAAGGACAGTCATATGTTGTCTCACCAGTAATTACTGGCAGCTGACATAGTGTTAGCACCATGGCTAAATCTTGCGCAGATATCTTAGACAGTCACAGTAGCTTTGTAAAAAGAATGAGAGAGGAGTCCCTGCTCATCTCCTTGGACTTCAGGACTGCTAAAATGGCCCAAATCGTTGTGACTGAATAACCCAAAGGACAGTGATAACATTAAACTATGTAACTGTTCTGAAGTTTACCTAAAAATCCCACAAGAAAAAACAGCAACTTTGGAATAGTGAAAGGACAAATGAGGACAACACACAAAGCTCCAGAGGGACGTGCTCAGGTCTCAGCTATGTGATGCCTCTTAAGATCTCCTCCTAGATCTCACATCTCTGGGTCTTCTTAGTCCACCACTGCGGGTTTCAGCTGGGAAAAGTGCGCAGCACCTGCCCAGCTCACTGGGGCTGGAGCCAACGCTGTCAACATTTCAGAAAAAAATCAGCAGCTTCAGCAAATTCATCAAACAAATGCCGCTATAAACTATTTCAGTAACTCTGCAGTAAATATATATCCCTGTCACACCCCACATACCTATACCTAACGTCTTACCCTGACTCACCTTCTCGCAGTGGGGCCAAAAACCCAGAGTCTAGTTTTAGCCACTGTAATGACTAACATTCGTAATGACTAACGAAGAACTGCAGCTAAAAACACAAGCTGCTTTATCTCAAACTAAACAGTCATGGCTCACCAGCTAGGACTGAAAGATTCATGTTCAGCTCAAACGTAGAGGAGTATCTGTGGCACACTCTCACCAACATGTTACATTAACAGAGCTACGCGCAATAAATCCTTATTAGAGTAGGCTTTTCATAACACAAAGATTTCTGATGAGGGGGCTGGTTTGGAAGAACCCTGTGTTGCATCAATTAAGCAAAACAAACAACTCCTCACAAATTTCCCCCCAAACAAAAACCAGAGTATGCACAAACAAACAAATGAACAACAAAAAAAACCCTCTCACCTGTCACGCTCAGGCTGGAAATAGACTCATGGTTCTAGTTGAGGGTAAAGTATGCGACATGCATGCGTACCTTCCCCTTTCTTCCCTCGCCCTAGGTAAGGCAATTACTACGGAAATTATCTGCTCGATTATTAACTAAATATCTATAAATTCACACACTCACAGACAGTCTCTCTCTCAATAGGTCTTGGCATAAGGGAGCACACAGAATCTTGGCAAAGAGCTGAGAGTGGAATAGGCGGCACAACCTAGACATGCCCAAGCCTTCTTGACACAGGAACAGCTTCTCTTCCCTATGCCAGTGGTTCGCTCAGTGCCAGCTCTGATGCACACCCCCTTCCAGGAATGGCTCTCATCCATGCTGGCAAACAAAATGATAGAGAAGAAAATATGAAATTACTCTTCAAAATGTAAGTGGAAGGATGAGCACGGCGCCAAGTGAGAAGTATCCAAATGTGAGATCCCACACTGCTACATGTCAGTTGGAAAGATGACACACATACAGAAAGTCAAGCAAACAGGTTCGTCCACAAAGGGAAGCTAAAGGAGATCATTTGCATTTTGGATAATAAAATATTTAAAGCAGCACTGCACAAATTATAAATAAAAACACTAACTGCAGTCACCAAGAATGCAAGCACCCTATGTGGAAGCTGGCCAGCAAACCCCTTCATTAAATACACTATGATCAGAAGGAAATAGAAAAGTGGCTACAGACCTCTGAAGGCCAGCAGGTAATGCAAGCCAATTGGTTATTCAGTTCTAATTAAGGGATCCAATACTTATTTTGGACTACTCACAGAAGAATAAAGCAAGAGTTCAGGGTGAAGTAAAGTCTACTTTATTTAACAATCTGTGACTGATTATAAGGGAGCAGCAAGTTCCAGATGGGTGGGAGTGCTTACAAAAAACCTCTATTTTCCTACAACTTACAATCAATGCTTTTAGTTTCCATGTATTGTAACGTTGCCACTTAACACAACAAGCACAGCAGAACAAAGAAACGTGAAACCAACTTTGCACCAAAATTTGAGGACTGAACAGGACATGCTTTCCCACTCAACAAAGGATGTAGTTCAGGCTTCTAATTTTAGCATCTTATTCAAGACGATACCTCATTTAGAATGTTCCTCGGTCAAGCCCCCAGCTCTGACCTAGCCCTAAGAAACTGTTTAATTCCGTTCTGTAAAATACTCAGGCTTTTTGGGACAGAGATCGTGCCTGCTTCTGTGCTCTAGAAAAATCATCATGCAGACAGTATTTTAAAATAACATTCAATTTTGCTATTATTTATTTGCAACTATTTGCTTTTAAGAGCCGCTATCATTTTGAAATGAACAATTGTTTTGCTTTCTAAATTCGTCATATTCGTCTTCTTGTAACCACCCGGATTTATTATTGCTGGGTAAATCACATGGAAGCGTGGAAATCCCAACAGTTTGCAAAAAAAACGTAGCTCCTTTTTTGTTATAATTGCAAGTTCAAGAAACTATTCATTTTTATATTCAGAAAAGGCAACATACTCTAACACTGTGATTCCCATTCTGTGCCCTTGCCCACCCCATACCTAATCCCCACTGTCTTGGCACAGCAGTGGAAAAGCAGCAGGACCATGAGTAATGGTAAAAGCCTGGAACTTAGCTGCCTTAATTGATTCATATTCTGTGAAAAGAAAAAGAAAAGGTCTATGTTTGTCTCCTTGCAGAGCTCCTAAGTAAACTCTGCTAGACGGAGTATGTGCATTAGGCTCACGGTTTTTTCGTGGCTCAGCAGAGCTAGGTAAGATAACACAACTTCCATCCACAAGGATTTCCCTAGGCAGCCGCTGTAAAAGGGTTAACGACTGATGTGTCCATTAAATCTGACCTACCTCTCAATTTTGCAGTAGCCTGATATAATCCTTGGTTTGCACCTATTTGCATGGACAAATGGAGTCACTCCGTAACAAGTAAAGCACAACCCTTGCTCTAACAAAAGGTCAATTCATTTACAATGGACATACAGAGTATAATTTCTGCTTACGCTTAAAACAAACAAACCAGGGCAAAGCCTGTCTACACACCGTGCTGCTACTTACCGAGAATTAAGAGCTCCACATTCAGAACCTGATGGACGCAGAATACATCTATAGGCATCTATACGTAACTTTGAACAGAAATCGATAGTATCACCTCGCAAACGCCAGCCAGGATAATATTCAGTCTCCCTGAGCTCTGCAATCCAAAATGTCAACCATCTCAGCTCTAAACTTTTAAGGACCAGTTCTAGTTTCCTTCATCAGAAATTCACGGTCAGGTAACAACAGCGTGAACAATAAAAAGCCCTCAAAACCTTTCAAGAGGAAGACGTTCTTTTATCTACTTTTAAAACCCAACTGTGAATTTGGTTTTAACACAAAAAGGATGGGTGTCTATGAGGACTGCTTATAGGATAGGCATCACTTTGGCCAACTGTTTGACCATACTGAAGGTCAAAGCAGACCTTTTAGGAGTTGATGATCGTAACACAAACCCACTAGGAACTGAACTAACACTGCAAGAAGCACCTTTACAATTAATATTATTTGACCTTAACTCATAGATTCTCAACTCAGAGACCAAATACAGGAAACGGATTTACACCTAAAAGGTGTTTCACCACATCAGGATTGTGGCAGCATCAGGGTAGGCAGTACTCTTCAGAAGACGTAATTAAAAGATCTCGATGCTGAACAGTACATTGTTCAAAATTCCAGCATGTATTTATTAAATATCTTTTACTAGGAGACATTAATACTTGTGTTAATATCAGAAATATTTTTTACAGAGCTAAAATAATAATTGCTCAGAAGCTGAAATTACCATACGCTCCATGTTTCTTATTTAGGAATGTTAAGGAACAGTCTGTTACGCTTTTTTTTGACAGAAAAATAGTCTTCACTAAATCAAACTTTTCTACAAGAAAATTTTGATTGTGCCAAAATACCCTAATGAAATTAAGCACTTTGAGGCAAGATCAATACAATTTGAAGCATTTCAGTATATTTCAGCTACCTTCAAATGGCTATACCTAATGGCATTTTGCCTAAGGCATTTGTGCAAGCAACTGAAGCAATTCCGGAGCAGTTACTGTAAAATTTATGAAGGGTAGGGGAAATACAGGTAGGAAAGAACAAAATAGTACCTGTCTTTAAATAAAGTAAAATTGGAGGGATTACAAACTTCAGTTTACCTTTGATTCCCAGAAAATCTGAGAAACTAACTAAACTTTTTGTAAGTATGAATGGTAACACAGAGATAAATAATACACATTACTACTGCTCTGTCACAGAGACATCTTGCTGAATGAATCCCGTTTTTCTCTGTTACTTATAGCTCTGTGCAGAGGACAAGAAGTAGTAGTTGCCATATTCAGATTGTGGTTCAGTTTTTGAAACTGTCTGACGCTACCCTCATGTCAGTTAACTATATGAGCTTCAAGAGAAATTGTCTTGCTGTAACTATCATAGGGCAGGTAGGAAAACAATCCACTAATACATAGAAAACAGTATTAACGGTTCATTACTAAAACGGAAGAACACCTAGAGTAGCGTTCTGCAAGGATCTGCCCTAAATCTGTTGCTGCTCAGTATTTTCACTAACAACTCGGACGACGGAATAAAGAGTGTTCTTGCGAAATCCACAGATAGCATCAAACTGACAGAGACGGCAAGTAAGAAGACAGATTCGGAATTCAAAATGATCTTGAAAACGGAGGAGCAGTCTGAAAAGGATGCAATCGGGACAAGAGGATGTAACTATAATTAGGTAGAACTGTTAACTGCATAAATGCAGGATTGAGAGCAACTGGTTAGGGAGCACTTCCTTGGGAAAGGCTCTGGATGTTACAGTCAATTGCAAGTCAACGACACGATGATATATTGAAAAAGACCAGCATCACACTGGGATATGTATCATCATATGATACATGGAAGTACATGAAGAAAATCTTTCACTTTATTCATCACTGGTAAGACCTCTGTTGGGAATTACTTCAGGGCACTTCTCTTGAAAAGAGATATGGCCTACCTGTTTCTAATTTCCACCCTAAATATAATGACCACTGTACGTATCAACATCTTTTTTCTTATCCCTTAACTTAAAATGTTCTTCTCATTCTTGGTGTATTAAAATCAGATAAATCATGTAACCACTTGATCTTGCTAGGTTAAACAAATCATACCCTTTATTCTTTTTTTATTAAACACACTCTCTGTTCCCCAGATAATTTTTGTAGCTATTCTTCAACGGGTTCCAGTTTAAATTAATCTCTTTAAACACACTTAAATGGAGCCGTATACAACATTCTACATGCATTGTACAAAGCCATGCTTTGTGCAATGGCTTTCTGCCCTCTTTTGCTGGAAATATCAAACCTGATATACCCTGCACGCATATTGCTTTTTTCACATTTGACATATTTAATGTTTCAGAGTAATCCTATGATCACCTGAATGTCCAGGTCTTCCCCCCTCACTCTGAGTAAGGGAGGAGATGACAAGGTCTAGCAAACATTCTTGTCATTAGTTCTTAACCAAACGACCTTATTGTTTATGCTGTAAAGTTTTATCTGACTGTTAATCCCCAGTTCCTCAAAGTCATCTAATTTTTCATTATGGCTTTCTGATCCTCCCCTAAAAATGATAGTGCCTCTCAAATTTGTATGGCTGGTTTCCGTTTAAAGCACAACTGCAAGAGCAATTAAAGTACTTTCTTTATTGGTCTTTGGTCTTCTTTTTCCCTTTTATTTAGGTATACGAACAACAAAAATCATAGTGTAAATCATTATTTGTTATTTTTAGTCATTAATTCCGTAACTGTCATGACCCAACCCTCTCACTGCTGAAAGACTGCGAGGTTGTTTATTCCTTTTAACCCCTGTGATAGGTTTATATTGATTGAACATTTTCAAAGCTGACACTGCAAGGGAGCAAAAAAAGAAAGCTGAAAATTGTACTTCCCAATCAGGAAATAGGCTTTGCCAAAGGTCAGCTCTGTACTAGAGTTCACAGTATTAAAACACATATTATTTTCTCTCTAAATAACATGCAACGTACTGCTCATGATCTGCTATGCCTATGTTTTTCACAGTGTTATAAAGCATACTCTTTTCTGCAAAATGGACTCCTCAAATACTTGTCGGAACTGACAGAACAGTTCCAGGTTTGATGATAAAACTATAATTTGAAATTTTATAGACTGTTGTAAGAAGGAGATCAGGACGGAAGAATGTACAGCCCAGATGATGGTTCTTTCTGGCTGTGCACTGATGCCTACAGCTCCTCATATTCACTGATTATAACAAGGACAAATGCATTATCCAAAGCAGATGAAACAATTTTTGAAACACTGCAGCCATTATAAAAAATGTTCTGAACATTGAGTTACTTTAAAAATTAATCAGATATATTTTTATTGATATTCCAATAAAATAGCGTGCGTGTATGTGAAGGGATGGGATAGGGAAGGTCGGGACTGACGTGTATTAAAGATGCTCCTCTTCACAGTCTTGTGATTCATGCTCTTCCACGGTTTTCTGAAGCAAGTATTTCAGATCCGGCTGCTGCACAAGCCCAGTAACTAGTTTTCATCACAAGTTTCCGAAGGAGTCTCAGCAGACAGATGGAAACGATACACATGCGCAACAGCCACCCCAACACAATAGAGCCACTGTATCAGTAATGTGGGAAATATAGCATCCCTCCATCCCTGAGCAGGCTTTAATGCACTGGATTGTAACGGCTCCAAAGAAGTGTTTGTGGTCTACTGAGTCAATCATCTGTACATTAAAAAGTCATAGCTGGCACTACTATCTCTTTGGCACAAACACTTAAAAAATATCAGTTCAAAAGGAGAAATAAAAGCAACACACCAAAGCCACACAAAAGTCAGAGTAATTTAGTTACTTGTGACCAGCAAAGTGCATAAATACAAGTTTAGCTTGACTCCAGCACAAGTGAAGACAGGGCTTATGATTTTTGCTGAATGAGGATCCTAACAGCAAACATTAGCTAAAATTGCTCTGCTGATGAACACACTAGGTACATTCTTAATCTAAAATTGATGTTGTACCACGTATCCCACTATTGGTAATAATGGAGTAGTATCATCCCCAAGTAAAATGTACTTTGACATATTCCAATGGCATACCTTTTTCGAGGGAAGCCCATGTAATTTGTTATACGCCCACCTTAAAAGCATTTGTTTCTTATGTTTGTGGAAACAGCTTTTAGCAAAACGCAAATGAGTGCCTGCTGAAGGGCAGCCTGTCCAGCCAGCATGACCCAACTGTGCACAACTAGACTCTTGAGCAAAACTGAGGTGCCCATCAAGCTATTAACAAAATTCAGACTTCAGCTGGACAGTCAGGTCTGATAGCCGCTCTAAATCCCAGCACTGGCATTGCACGGGCTGGGGGAGAGGACAAAGCAGAGCTGTTGTCCCCTACTCTGCTGCTTTCTTTGGTGGTTTTGCTGTCGCTGCTGCCCAGCTGTTGGGTGAGGGAAGGCTCAAGGCCCTGCAGCAACCAGGGAGGACTTGGAAGGAGAGAGCCACTGTCTGAGTGCAAACACTGTACAGAGTTAGTGATGACTGCACCCAGAAGCAACCTTTTCCCATCATGTTCAGTAACCCCTTAAAAACACATTTACACGAGTTATTTTTGAGGATGAAAAGTTACTGCTGGGGTTGGTTGGGAGATTTTTTCCCTGCTCACAAGTGCTGCCGTGGGACTCAAGGAGTGAATGGGGGTGCTTACTGTTTGTAGCCTTAAACACCATGCAACTGAGGACAAAGAAGAGAAGATCTGTGCTAGAGGATGGGAGGATTTGTTCTTCCCATTCATTTGAGAAAAAGGCATCATGGTGGGGGGAAGGAAAAAGAAAAAAAGGACAGTCTAATTTGGATGTCAGAGTAGAGAGGGTGCAAACTTCAAAAATGCTTCATAGTGGTTGTCAGCTTTCCATATATACAATGGCAATAGTAATTATAAAAACAAATAACCAGACATTAGAGTTGACTTAATCCTTGCTTAAGTACTGGAAACGTATAACTGAAAGCATGTACAATGTGATTATAAATAAAAGCTGTGATCTGGCATTAAACTGAGCTATTTGAGAGTTTTAAGAGTAAAAGATGGCAACTCAGGAATCAACGGTACTGATGCTGTTGCAGTAACATCAGCCACCAAACTTCAGGCAGAGCCCGTGTTATATTTCAAGATTTTACTTCCACCTACTAAGACTGATTACCTCCTCTTAGCCCCTGGATGGAGAGGGCATTTCAGGACATCTGGATCTAGGAAAGTACTTAAATCTGTACTCGCACAAAGGGGTATTTCTCTGAACTGGGGTCTCGGTTTCTTGGAACTGATGCTACCCTATCCTATTAAAAACTGGGCTTCCGGCACAAGTCTGGATGATGTGACTGGTGATCTAGGAATACCAAACATTTAAAAGAACTGTCACCTGGCCAGTTTTTTGATTACATATTTATAGACACAAGCACAGAGAAGTACAGTAAGAGACACTTCAAATTTATGTATAAAAAAATTAATTGATTCTGAAACTAAGAGTGAAAAGATACCTTAGTTTTAAATAAAAGAGAGAATTCCACACAAAATCATCTCTGGGTGCTTTTATATTTTCCACACAAAGTGCATAGGATCAGCAAAACTCATATAGCCAAGATTTCCTTGGAAAACATTAAGGTCCTTATCCCACTTGAGACATGAAGTCATTACTACTAACCTCTTCCCCCACTAAAAACCTCCATTAGCTTTGAAAAGGATGATTGCTTTAAGGAAAAACAAAGTGCTGGGAGAAAGAAACCCTCCTGAAAATGAGCACATTCTCTCCTTGCTGGCAGTGAATACAGACCAGCGTTGTACGCCCGTACCTCTGCAAGCGAGAGGATGCTCCTGCAAAACCCCCAGCACCCTGGGAGGGACTCGGGAAACTATCTTCAGACAAGCTGCACACATGCCCTCTTTGCCAGGGCTAAAGTCTCAACAACCACATACTATGTGGGAAATGAAGTTATTTTCAGAACTCTGGCCTGCCCCTGATGGGTCAGAAAAGGAACTGTACTCGGTGTAGTGAATTGGAGGGGTTTTTTTTGGCGACAGAAGCAGCAGATCAGCATGCAGTTGGGGAGAAGCGGCTGAACTGGATAGTAAGATTAGAAAGGAGCTGCAGAGGATCCCAATGCAGTAAAGATGAATTGTGCCCCAGATGTGGCATCAAGGTTATTAAAGTCCTCTTTATCAGATTGTGCAAACACATAGCCTCATATAATTGTTTACAGCTCTGTCAAAGATACCTGAGGCTTAGGATCCTGCAAAACATGGAGCAAGAAAGGGTCTTTATTGACTGAACAAGCGGCGACCTGTTACTGAATGTGTTTGTTAGCACTTCCAACATGATCGTGTGTCTTGAGCCACGACATGAAATAAAGGGCCCTTTCTGCTAAAGAAAACCCTTCTCTGTCCCAGAATTTGTAATAACACTTTTTTCTATAGTTAGGATTCATTACATCTGGCTGGTTTTTTCCTAACCTTTCTCGCTCGCGTAGTCGCAAGGCTACATTCAGGGTACTTTTTGACTCCTAAAGGGGATTGAGTTTTCCTTTATATTTTGAAATAGGAATTAACGAAAGCTGATTATTTTTGGTGATTTTTGATGACTCCAGGATGTAACTACTTGCTTTGCCTTGTGGACTCCGGGGTTTTTTAGGGGCCACAATGCTACCGAAGTACAAATTACTGCCCATGTCATTTGCTGACATTACAAGCTGAGACCTGGCACTGAAAGCAACTTAACTGAGCTGAGATAGTGGCATGTGCTCTGTGACAGATTAGTACACCAGTAAAAGGAAAAGCTCTTATTTAGGTAGCCCAGCAGGCTTTTGTCCATCATATTACATGTTAATTCGGTGACCCGAAACTCTTGATGATTCCTTAGTGGAGAGGAACTGCTAGCATCCTCATGTTTTTACAGTGCTAACTTTTCCTCTCCAATCTCCTTCATCCTTTTTTCTCCCTACCTCAATACTCGCGACATGAAAAGGGTGGAAGCAAAAGTTAACATGCTTTAGCAGTCCCCACAGACTGCTTAAACAAACACTGCAATTGCAATTTAGACAATCTGGAGTCCATTCAATATTAAATCCCCATCCCAGGCTACAACTGCCAAACAAATAAAGGATTCATGGAGTACTTTACGCTGTCATTTACTACTGCAACCATTGTCACTTGACAATCCAGAGGAGGAGCCTGCGAGGTCTGATACTGCACCAGCTACATCTGTCAACAAGAAGACAGAGAGCTCCGCTAAGCAAACAGGCTTGATCCTGCTTTACACAGTCTCCCTTTGTCTTGCCCCAGCTGAGCCTCTTCTAATCTTCTCAGGCTATCTTCAGCAGCACAAGCAAGAACTTCTGCTGGAACCAGGCACACAAAAGACGCCTTTCTTCACTGCTGTGTACTGTTTAAATGTTTATGCCACTCCACCTCTGTCCCCCCACCTTTATCCCACGTTCCCACCCACCGCACAACTGGAAGGAACACGTTATATTATTTGTGTGCTTATATTGTATAATTTGTGTATTTATATAACACATTATATAATTTGTGACATGTCAGAGAGAAGAAAAACTCCAAATCGCCTAAAATGATATTATCAAAACAAAAACTTTGTAGGTTTAGGGTTGAAAAGCATTTTAACTTTCCCTCAGCTGCAAATTATTTCCGTCATTTATTTTGAAGTGGCACCTAGACCAAGCTCCCATTTGTCCTATTTCGTGTCAGGATGAGCTGGTTTAGTTAGAGAGCCTTCATTTGTCTCCTATGGAAAACCACTGGTATTAGAAATATTCATTACCTCCAAAACTTGAACCCACCTGTAGATATTAAGCTAAAAGGGATCAGACATTACTCTTAGATGACTGGCAAATATTAACATTAGAAGCCTTGCACTGAGTATCTCTTTTCATAGCCAGCCATCATAAATAAATAGTACATAAGCAGTGTCACCAGGTAAACCCACAGGACAGACTTCATCTCAAGGAAAACAAATGAATGCAAGATTTCCAGCTGTTTCAGCATCAGGAATTGCAATATTTATTCTGGAAGGAACAAACAACATATGTAGTTGGATAGCAAGAGTTCATCTGGTTTTCAGCCACATTTGAAATAAAACTCAATTTGCCATTATCATGTCAAAAGCACTTGATAAATGTCAGGAATTTGGGGGAAATCCTAATGTGTAAACCTCAACTTCCAATTGCTTACCCAGGTCAAAAGGGGCCCCACAGGACAAAATCCTTTATCAACATCTGTTAAAGGAACCATTAGCAAAAAGTGGTTTCCTCAACTTGTGAAATTCACAGGAACTGCATCTGTGAGTTTCCCCTCCCTTCAGTGATAAGCCTCCTCAATCCGCCACCTTGAGCTGCTCTTGCCAGGGATGCACCCCTGGACAACTGCAGGCGAGACAGGTCCCAGAGCCTGGAGCTGCATTGGCAGTGTTTCATGGTGATTGCTTTACAACAACCAGAGAGGTGTATTTTCCTAAATAAAATGAGCATAAACACAATCCCACCTTCTGCGATTGTGGCTGTGCCACCTCCAGCTGCCACTCTGCCTTTGCCAGGGGACAGAAGGAGCCCACCACCAACACCACGGGTCAGAGGGCAGCACTTCCCCAGCCCAGATGGCAAACTAATATTCACGGTGCCACACTGAAACCAGGGCCGTCAGCTTATTTTGTTTCTGTTTGCTTTGACAATTTCCTTTAAAAATACCATGGAAGAGAATTAAAAGGGATGCTAACCCAAAGTCGCAGTTAGATGACTAATTACCCACCTGTGCTCCGTATCTTAGGGAATTAATGTTTTCTCCCCACATACAGAAGCACACATTTTGTTAACAATCAGACTGATGTACTCTATCAGACCTGACTGACAGAAAAATCTGTAGAAATACAAACCTTGCTGGGGGAAGGAAAAAAAAAAAAAGGGGGGAGGAAAAATTGCTGGGTAAAATCATAAAATCTGACGTAAACGGGCCTCTGCCAGGAATGAATCTAGCTGGTTAAACATATATTAAAATCTGAGTATCTCTTTCAATCTCTCATTCATCCCACCACAAAAAAAGGAAGAAAGAAATTCTATTATCTCAATAGTATTTGCTGTCAGCAGCATTATTCTCTACTAGTAGGAGAGCCACAAAGCTCTCCACTTTCTCACTATGAAGTATACCCCTAACTTTATATCCAATTCTGTTTAGCTGCGTTTTGATTATCGTGCCTCTGCAGCGACGACTGCTGCATTTTTTTCCCTTCGCCTCTGAATGTATATTGCTCCACAAAAATGGATTTGATCCTTGATTGTTCCCAAGCATCATTTCCTAACAAAGAAATAATTCAGAATAACAATTTTCCCTCATTCCCCTTGTGTTGGCATTCTCACTTTTTAATCCTGTAAGCTTAAGGACATCAGAAATAACAAATTTTTTAAGGCTGAGGTTGCAATTCATACGTATACTAGGGGCCCAAATTCCACATTCATCCTAAGCTTTTTGCCTCCCTGGCGCTTTGGTGTCCTGTCCCTCATTTGAGGTATTTGTCACACATTTTTAAAGGCCTGTGTCACGCATGTGGGTCTTGGCAGGTTACGAGTTATAACCAGCAGCCTGCGTGACCTGCACAAACCCACTTCTACCCCCCATCCGATTTCTTTTCTTCTCGCTCTCCGAATACCATCTTGTCTGCCCCTGCTGAGATATTGCAGAAATGTTCTTCATCAACATACAGTGTCATCTAACACATGGCGCCTGCCAAGTTTTCATGTTGTTATATCAGGAAAATATCCCTCAGGGGCAAAGGGAGAGGAAGAGGTCATTTTTCATCTATGGAAGAGTGAGTAACCCTTTTCCTTTGGGACTAAGAGGGTCTTAATTTAACAAACCTTCTTCCCTGTCACACTGCTGCTGCTCACTTGCAGACACCACGACAGGCTAGGCAGCACGAGACCGGAGAATAGAGTGTACTTGCAGGAAAGTAGCAGTTAAACTTGGCTTGGCATGCTGGAATTCAAAATAATTAAATGCAGAATGGGAGAGAAGCCAAAAGTATAGGAGTTTCCAGCGCAGAGGAGGGAAATTTGTCTGGTTTCCAGGTGCGATGAGCAATCCTCAGAAGGCTCTCGTCAGTTCAAAGAAGGAAGCCCCAAATGCAGGTTCTTAGGTGAACTTTACTCAAACCGTAGAAATTTTTGAATCTTCAAAAAGATTCAGACCTGGAGATCGCTCAGAAACAGGTTTCTTCAGGGATGGAGTGCCCTTTTTTAAAAAAAAAACAATTAAAAAAAAATCTCATTGGTATTTTCCATTGTGGGCAAATTGGCAATACCATGGGAAAGTTTTCCATGATAACCTGGGGTTTTTCACCTCCTCAGGATACTGGCCCAGAAAGAGATTCAGTGGCTGAATAGATGTTCATTTTGGCTACGGACATTTACATGGGGACTGGTACCTTCTCTGCCTTAAGGCTTAGGGTCTCCTCTTCTCAGCTAAATGCAACGTAGGCAAAGCCGCAATACAAAATAAACCTCCAGTGGCTTGAGAAAAAGTGGCTGCTTGTTGAGTTCCATTGCCCCAGACTCCACGGATAAATCAAGCCCAGTAGTACATAGGACATGTTGAGTGAAACGGTGCCTGTCAGGTTTTTGAAACAGAACTACTGAAAACTGTTATCCTGCCCATAGCCCAGGCCACAAGAGAATTAAATCATGGGTTTACACTAAGGTCCCACATTATGAATTCCTTACTAACCTACTGAATGCAGACTATATCCAAGACCAGAACAGGTTCATTTTACAGCACTGGTACAGATGAAGAAAAAAAATTGCTCCTCTCATTAAAGCCCCAACTGAAACAGCAGAAATTTAATTAAAATTGTTAGTCCTGAAAACCTTTAGTCAGTCTGAGTCAAAAATTCTGCTTTTTTCAGCTCCGAACCAGTCCTGCATTTGTGGCTGTATCGGCTTCTTATCTAAACCAAACCCCCAGCTTTACTAAGATTTGAAATTATCCTTTTAGCTCATTTCTGTGACACAGTCTTGTTTGATTTACAGATGTTAGGCAATAATATCCCACAAATACTTGCCAGTAGTGACCTGTCTATAATGATGATAAGATAGGGCATGCACAACTCTGCAGCCACTGCTTTTTTGCCTTCCCTTTCAGCCAAGATAGGCAGCAATCACCAGAGATGGTAAACACCAAATTCCCTCAAACAGGGCTATAGAGGAATGTTTTTGCTTGTTTTTTTGTCACACTTACAGGAACGGAAATGTTCTGGCAATTCCAAATGCGTCTGAAAATTTTGTACGAAAAGCTGTAAAGGTTTAAAGACGTTTTTTCCCCTTCCAATTTTCCTCTTTTATAGTCTCAGAGATGGCACAGAGAGAAAAATAAATTATCTCAGTTAGAAATAGCCTCCAGTTCTGCAGAAACAAACTGTGCTTTCTGCCTCTCTAATTACACCTGTGCAGACCCTTGGGACATGGACTGGCCTTCCTGATACTTGAGTGGTGCAAATCATGTCTTACCGAATATCGGATCGAGTCTCTGGGCATTACTCTGCGGTTCTCTGGCTGTGTTTCTACAGCAGGACCTCTTCATTTTGATGCCTACGGGGTTTCTCACCCTGAGGAACTCTGACCAGCTAGTAAGTTAGAGTAAAATACCATCCGCCAGTCAAAGCATTTCTTTTTCTGCAAAGTACAGGGCAAAGGATAAAAACCCATCACAAGCAGCACATGCACAGATCTTACATGTATCACTCTTCCCCTTCCTGTAATTCCTCTCTGTTCATGAAAACCTTTATCTTCTGGTAAGAGAAGCAAATTCATCAGAGTCGATCCATTTGCCACTACTTCTTGAGCATCTTCACCCAAATGACTCAACTCTAGCCTTTTTTTTTCTTTTTTTTTTCCTATTTTAGAAGTGATTACAGTGTGATCAAGATTGGTGAGGTTGCTAAAATAGCATGAGAGCATATTTTCCTTCTTTCCCCCCCCAAAAAAACCCTTCCTCTTATCCTTCTGGCAACTATTTCAGATTACGCCAATCAGGAAAGCAAGCTAGTAAGACAGTGGAAATACTCAGAGCCAGTTTTCTGGAGAGAATAACACAACAATCAGGTTCAAGTTCTGTTGTACCTGCAGGCACATTTTCTTGAAGTGCAGCCTACTGAACAGCTTGGAGGATTAGAGACCCTTGTTTTCCAACTCAGCCCCTAAAACAATCTCACTGACTCCTCTCGGACTACTATCAAAACATCCAAACTGGGCTCTGAGTGATAATACCTCTTGCTTTCATTCACATTTTATTTGCTTGAAGAACAAGTCACCATCCTACTTGGCCTTCACCATAGTAAATTCTACAGGGGGAACAATTTTATGGGCAGCCCCACTCACTTCCAATTCAGCTTAATTTCTCAGCGTAATAGTCCCCTTCATCCATGTATCTGAGAGACGTAGATACGCTTCACAAAGATTCATCCAAAATTTGAATCCTGGTCTTTGGACACATTCTTATTGCTACTCCAAGCTGCACCCACCATGAACAGTGTAACGACGAACCTCTTTTTT
>VXBW01005306.1:2199906-2282545 GCA_013400375.1 Thinocorus orbignyianus
AAAAAGAAGAAAAAAAGGAGTAGAAGGAATAAAAAGGAATAATACTGTAGTGATTGTTAATCAATATCTTTCACATGGGAAACAGTGAGTTCCTGCAATATGTATTCTGAGACACAAAGCTCCCAAAAGAAGGACAGTCTATTACCAGCTCGTGTACTCAGCATCATGCCTAGAAATCATGCAATCTTCTACAGTATTAAAAAAAAAAGTGAAGCAGACAGGATTTCTCTAGTAACCTTAACAAGTTTTGAATGTCTTTACAGCGTTCACTTAAACCTCTTATATGAGGTCTTAGCTTCAAATAAAGTTTGGTTTGTTTTCGGTGGTACAGCTGCATTGAGAGTGAGGATTATAAAAGAAAAACGTTCTGCTTAATTTTAAAATGGAATGGATCAAATGTTTTTTATACAGCTTGTCTGACTTTATTTGGTGAACTGGGACACTGAATTACTTTGTTATCTCGTATTTTTTAAATTGTTGCCAAGAGCCAGACTCCCTTTACACAGTGGGAGCTGTACCTATTTACACCAGCTAAGGAGTCTATCTAATAATATTTTTGAAGAGAGACATGAATGAGCTGCACATGAAAAAGAATGCGAAGTAGTGAATATAAATTTTGCATGCGGGGGCCCAGTTCCTCGATTTGACGATGTAACAACAAAACTTTACTCACAATGCTGGCAATCAATAATTACAGTGCAGCTAACTTCCCGTCTACCCATGCCAAGCACCTCAGCTTTGGGGCTGTAGAGGGTTTAAGTCCAGACTGAACCCAAATTTTGCCATTTGGTTAATAATTAGCATATCCATTCATTTTAACGTTTACAGCAAACAGAGAGATGCTGCTGAAAATCCTAATTATAGAATCGGTTTAAATTGAAACACAATAATTGTCCCTCCCATGTCTGAGCCAAGTCAGTCATGGCTTCTCCTACATAATCTCCTTGGATTGCTCAGGCCTCCCCTCGACCTCCTCTTCTAAATATCCGAGGACCATAGAGGTGAGGTCATTTCATCACTCCTTGGGGGAGGAAAGGAAGCAAAAAAAAAAAAAAAAAAAGAAAAGAAAAGAAAAGAAAAAAGGGGGGGGAAAAAAGCAAAATCTCAAAAGTAATCTGACTTCATTTGATTTACTCTCCAAGACTGTTTTTTATTAAATATGTTTGACTGCTATCTCTAATTAAATGTAGAATTAATTTTGGCAAACTAACCACAGATGCAGTTTATGTTCAATTTTATCAGACAGATTTATTTATAAGCTGTCAACTTCTTGAAAGACTTCATTTTGGAGCAGTTTTAAATTGCTAACAGTAGCTGTAAATGGGGCTACTGTTCTCTGGAAGACTAAAGAAGAAGTATGCTATAAATGTCCATTCCATCTGCGAGGAATCATAAAACAATCACATTCCTTTATATTTTTTTTTTCTCTCCCTCTCCCTTCCCTCCCCGCCCCCCCTCTCCTTCCTTCTTAGGACCTTTATTAAATTAGTTCAACTCAATTAAAAATAACTTCAAAAACATTTCAGGGCCCTTTGTTTCAGGGAATACTTGGAACTCTCTGCACGGAACGTCACCCTTTTAACTAATCCCTTTTGGGGAGTGGAAGAGAATAGTGGTATTGTGACTTCAGACAGTGCTTTCAAGGGTCTCTACTGTACCGAATTGAGGTCACCGCCAGACAATGCCCAACACCCAATAGCCATTCAGGCGTTCTTCACAACTCTATCAAACGTGTCTTTCTTTCTCGCGCGCGCTTTCTCTCGTGGCAAAGTCACAGGACAATGGAGAAAGCCTCCAGCACCATTTATGGTCACCATATTTGCACATGACAAAGTCTATTCTTCCTGGTTTGCCAATTCCGCGGTAAAGAAGAATGAACCCCGGATAGATTTTCCCACCATTACAGTTGTTCAAACGTAGCTCGGATTAAAAAAAGAAAACCCTAAAAACAACAAAAAAAGCCTGTCTAAGAACAGTAAGTGCTGTTTGAGAGAGTAGCTACTCCAGTCCTTGCTATTTTGGTATACAGGGACAAGCTGTGGAGACGAAGTGGAAGATTAAATATGCTACATTATAGTCTGCATATGCATGGCTGAGTATACAGTTTAGTGCGAAATGGAAAGGAAGGATAAAAAGGAAGCTATTATTTTTCATCGTATCGTTTGCCATTAGCCGCCTTAGAAAACTCACTGTTTAAACAACAATGCAGAACCTCGCCTGCACGATTCAGTTTTGCTTGGGAAGGTTTAACTGCTTCCCTTGCAAACAACAGCAGCAGCAAATCAATTACTGCGCGTTTGCGCTGGCTACTGCTGCTATTTCTGAAGATGTACCTCAGAAGTTTTACTCCTTCAACAGATGAGGATGAGAGAGAGACAGAGTGAGAACGTTGCACTAGATACGGCGAGCCTGCTGCCAAAAAGATTTTTACTTTAAATGCGCGGTTTTATTTTAAATATGTGCTAGAGATACAGTATTCTTCACAACCTAAAAAGATCTGAATGAAAATGTGCTGCTGTTTAAAAAGACTGTTTATAACCAGTACTTAACTTGACATTTGCACTGCCTCACCCACGCACCTCCAAAACACACACATCTTTTTTTAGTTAATCAGAAATCATGAACCCCCCACTCCCCCCCTGCCTGACAACAGGGAGCACAGCAACCTAACCTGCAGACAGTCAAATGCCATTAAGCTCATCGTTAGAGAATAATTTCAGAACATTCACCCTATAATGACCCAACGGGTTTTCTTAAATTTCTATTTCTGACCCTTATGGCACGTTCTCCCTTCCATTTTGCACCACGCTGTTTTCACAGCGTTAAGCTGCTGCAGACTCCTTCCCCCCCTAAAAAAAAATGACCCCCAGCCTCACAACACAAATCCTGCCAGTGTTAGGAGTGGCTCCTGCTCCAGAAAAGTGCTTTGCTTCCCCCTCTCCACCCCTCACACCACTGGAAGGGAGACAGCCATGGCGAGCAAACCTGAAGCTCCATCTGCCCGTTCCCAGGAGCTCCAGCAGGCAGAGGGCACGGTCAGCCAGACCTACAATACACAATCACTCGGGACAGAAAAAGAATCACAGAACAAGGGCTTCAAGTAGATGTGTTTTTTTCCACCAGGATCAAATATACTTTAACTGAATTATGGTACTAAGCCTCCCTGGAACAGTTATCTCAAGGAACTAGCATGATGCTGGGGACCAAATTCTGCTTTCACTCACAAGGAAAACAAACAAGTACTTAATCCCAACCCACTTTAGGAAATCCCATAAGTATGGGCTTAATTTTAAGAACCGTCCCCAGTATGAATGTTCATCTGAATAAGAGACTCAACGTATAATTCAGACTAAAACCAACTGTGCATTAATGTCTAGGAGAATCTCAGGATCCATCAGGAATGAGTTACTCACTTAACTGGTAAACCTACACAAGCTATAGGGATGAAAAGCTCTATAGAACGATAAACCATATTGCTAACATATTAAAAAAATAACTATAGCATATTATATTTAAACAGCAAAATGCATGTGTTGGAGTACTGATTCATGGGTTCCAGACATGTGGAAAAGACAGCCAATTTTTTAATACCACTAAGTTACTTCCAAATTTGCTCCCCATATTTTGATTGTATGCAGACTCAGAAACGAGTGAGTCAGTACCACTAACGCATTCTTATTTGACGGAGTAAAACTTAACTATCTGATTGTATGTGTGAGCATCAGCCACGGGCTGATAGCCAAGGGCTTCTGCCTACAAATGGCAGCCTATATCAAACTGCAGAAACAAACTAAGAGGCCAGAAAAAGGACTTCTAGAAAGTTTGCTTGTCAATATTCTTTCTTTCTGTGTTAATAAAATAAAATAAAATTAAGGAAGTGCATCTAAAATGAAAGACTCTCTGATGAAAGCATATAAGATTAAGTGATCTACTTTGAAAATGTGATAGTACAGAATTTAACATGCATGTGCTCTAATTGAGCCTTTAAAATTGTTCAGCTAGGTAGATGCTTAGATGTTTTCTTAATGTGTTTTACTTGTGTTTACTCACTTTTCATAAGAAAAAAATAAGACAATACCTTCAAGAGATGAACCATACACTCTTTGGAAGCTTAATTTCTGGAGCTTCTATATTAGGTCTTCTTTTAAGCCACAAAAGGGTTTTTGTTTGTTACCTAGTGGATAAGGACTTTGAAATCTCTCCTGAATCCCCAAAAGACATGGCAAACCCATAATTATTTAGCCCTCCTCTTTGTGATCCGTGCTTTTACTAAATCTAACATACTTGTGGAAAAAGAACTGCTCAACATCAGTTGGGTCATAGAAAAACCTTGTGCAGCTAACGCTCCGTCTAGCAATCAGAAAACACAGGCACAAAGGAATGAAAACGCAGAAATAGATGGAGCACAACTCTAAGCCCCTATAAATGGGTTGGATATTTTTCAGGAGCTGATGTAAAACATCACCGGAGGAATCTGAAAATATTCAATAAAAATACGCAACCAGTTCTTGTACACTGAGCCCTGGATCACAGCTCAGTCTATCCCTGCTTCTGACTAGCGATGACTGAGTGGAAAATAAGCTGACACCCCAGAAAACAGATGTTTATTTTCTCAGCCATCGCTGGTGCTGTGCATACTCAAGCCCTGAAGATGAGTGCAGTCCTCCAGGTGATGGTCTCCTGGTTATGGCTTGGGGAACTGAAATGCTTCATTCTTGGAAAAGCTCCTGTTGGGTGGGCTAAGGAAGTATTACTCTCAAAGAAACTGCTGAATCTACTAAATCTGTTATTATTTATTTTTATAATCAAAAGCTAATGTGAACCATGTTCATATTCAAATCACACGTGTTTTAAAAAAAGATGCAATAAATTAAAACCAATTACAAGCGAACTAAATAAAGTATACAAGCCCCTCATCAAGATCTTAACTGTTTTTAGATCTCAGATTTAAATTCTCGTTTCAGACCCAATGCTTCTTTCCATTACACGATAGCACTTAACAAGTGGGAGGAGACAGGAATGAGAAGTTCAGCTTTGCCTTCTGGTAGGAGATCTCCCTTTATCCTCAATTTTTCGCCACCTGAAGTGCACATCATTAACTTAGCAACACAACCGGCTGCTTGAACAAACGTCTGATGTGAAGACACAGGGCACTGATGATCTTTAGGCCAAAATTTTTCATGCTTTTCTGTAGCTGCACATATGCGGGCTAATTAAAGGCATTGCTGGAAAAAACCCTCCATCCTTTCCAGCTCATTTCCTACAGGTATCTAAAGGATTGCGGGCTGGGTACTTGCACAGTTATGCTTCTTTGAAAAGGCTGAGACCAGGTGGCAGCAAGGAAGGTTGCTTCTCTCTCCCTCTTGCCCTGTCCTGGAGGGAAAAGGCGCTGCTGCAGGGGGCAGGCAAAGGGGGCAAGAGAGAGAAGAGCCCAGACTCAGTATGCCTGTGCAACACCCAAGGAGTCTCCACAAGAAGCAGCACCCTGGCTGAGCAAGGAGACGATGCCAAGTCCCCCAGGTGATGAAAACAGATTTTTCTTGGTGTCTCAGACAGGACTGTGGACAGTTTGCTACAGGAGAGTCACAGCACTGACAGGCTTAAAGCCAGGCTGAAGGGGAGAGCCTAAACAACAAGGAGCCATTAGGCAGGAGAGAGATATTAAGAAATTAGGTTTTCTATACCATTTAACCTAATTCTTTTGGATGTAATCTTTTTTTTTTCTTTAAAATATATACACACATATAAGTTTTTTTTTTTTAAAAAAAAAAAAGAAAAAAAAAGAGAAAAGTCTTTGTTTCTCTAAGAAAAACCTGGATGCAGAATTTAGAAGCCTTTTCTATCCTTTGGAGAAGCTCAGTCAAGTCAGGTCCTCCCCCAAACTCTGGCTGAGTCCCAGTCCTATAAGAGGATGGATGCCAGGCAAGGCTGGGAGCTGCAACAACCACACAACTGCTCCCTCGACGCAAACAGCAACAACTTGTGTCCCAGCAGGCAGGGCTCTTCTACCAGGTGAAATGTACAGACACCTGCTGATCTATAACATCAACACTGGAGTGAGAGTTATTCAGTAGTTCAACGTTTCTTGATGAAACCACTGTAAACCGGTTGTTGGGTTTGCAGTAAGGATCAGTCCTAGGAAGGCAAAAGCATGATGCCTCAACAGAAGAACTTGAAAAATGTTGCCTGTTCCAGAGGTAGGAACATCTAGGGGAGAATAACAGGCACTATATTTTCCTTTAAGTTATTCATAGTTATCTATTTAGAGACACCTTGGAAATCACTGAAATGGAGTCAATTCTTACTGCAATTACACTTAAGAGTTACGCATTTATTGTTATGGGATTCAGGAACCTACCTTTCTGACACGCCCTTTTATGGATGAAAAAAACCACCACCAACAAAGCAAAATAACCCACTGTTTTGCTTAACACAGAGTCAGCAAAATCTAAAAGGATGTCAAGCACCACCAAGCAAGATAGATAGGCATACAAGATGATTGATGGATTTTTTTCAAACTGACTGCAACCACAAAGTTAGTGTGCTACAGAAAACTGAGACACCTTTAAAATCACACACGCTAATACAAAGTGACGAATTAAGAAAGATATATTCTAAATTTAAAAAATTATCAGTTTCTGAAGCGAAATGATATCTATTAATGTTAAAGTGCAAACTTAGAAGTGCTTATGGGTATGTAAGTACACCAGTCAAGCAAGAACAACATGACTTGCAACCATCCACAATTAGAAAGTACCAAAAATTAGTTAAAGCTGCTTTTACTCCAGTAAATTTCGTTACCTTGCAGCTGGGACAGGCTACCCCACCCAGACCAAGAACACCCTTCACTAGGTGCTGGCTCAGCCTGGCAACCTGCTGAGTTGCAGCAAATCATTTGTATCTAAGGGCTTAAATATTTGTGTATATGCAAATATGTCCATGCACCTGATGTCTCATGAGCCTCTTTATCTCAAGAAGAACCAAGCTTTCCAAGATGCTCAACTTCAGTGTTCCCTTGCTCTGAAATCACGGGAGCTCCACAAGGACAGCAGGATCAGTTAATATATATAACTTTATCAGTTCCTTTTTTGAATCCTGAGAAGCTCTTTTTGTGCTGCTGGATAATACAATGCCGTGCTCATTTCTGGTTTGATAGCATCCAAAGAACTTTTTGACTCACTTTTATGTTTCTAGAAAGCATCTATTACAGGAGAGCTTATAAATATAAATTAATGTGATCCCCTGTAGAGAAAACACACAAGATCATGAGTCCCCTTAATAACACAAAGGGGATACCTGAACATAAGTATAAAGATATATTAGTGCTATGTTTTCTTTTTTATGAGAACAATTTAGTTTTCCCCCGTCCTTCCAGCCAGACTTGGCTTGTGATATTGAGAGAGAAGAATCATATACTTTCAGAATGGCTGACAGTCTGCTTTAGGCATTATATCTGGAAGCAAATCAGCAGCAGCAAGGAAATTGACATTTAGAGAGAGAATAAATTACAGGACATTGAAATATCTGTACTAGAGCTGTAAAAAGTAGCAAAAAAACAAAGTAAAAAAAATATAAAACCACCTAATACTAGTGGGGGAGGTAAAAGAAGGGAAGAGGAAGATGAAAGGGAAAATAAAGTTTTGTTTTACACACCACGCCTAGTCTAAAAAGACAAAATAGCACACATGCAAAACACTACAAAGACTATAAAATCTGGTGCTCAAAAGTTAGAACATACAGAATTATAACTGTCTGTACTACCTTTATTTGACCCCATCATGTAGATGCATCGCAATAAAATCACTTCATGACCACAGATTATTTTTCCGCAAGATTTCTGTACCTGTGCACAGAACACATCTTGCAGAACGAATCAAGCAAGGGTTGTTCAGGGAGGACATGGTCTGGGGGCTTTGATCCACTTGTGATAGATGTTGTAGGTGTGTTGTGAATAAAGTGAGGGATGGAAGGAAGGAAACAAAAACTCACTTTTGCAGAAAGACAGGTGGAACCCGCTCAGGAGGGCTGGATCCCCTCCTTGCCACAGCCTAAATGCGGTCACCTGTGTAACTGAACTCTGTCTTCCTCATTTTTGGGGTGTGGGACTTGAAACTGATAGGCAGAACTACTGAGTGCTCACAGCTGCAAATCGAGTCATTTGATGTGTTACTCTGCATATAAGAAGTGCAAGATAAGGTTTGCTATTGAAAAGGAATACATAAAACCAGATGATTTTTTGTATTTTAAATTGCCTTGGATGCACAACATTAGCAAAATTTCTGCTCCCTAATTTCCACATCTGTAAATGGAGCTTTCTCCTCGTCCTCAGCTTCCCAACACATCTATTGTGAAGATAAATTAGAAGTTTGTGATGTACTCAGATATTCTCTTGAACAGTGCCATACAAAAGATTATGAGAAAATAAATAATTCTGTCTTCAGAGCAAGAACGGTATGTGATTGAATGGTAGCTATAGTACTACCCGCCCTACAGTAAGGAATAATGCAACACTGAACAGTTGCTCATTAATTGACCATCTTCATTCTGTGTTCAATGAGGCTCTGTGTAGAAGAAAAATTGTACATGATCATATAATTGTAAACTGTATCATACATACAGATAGAAGAATCCTGAAATGAAATTACACAGAAAACACTGTGTTAAGCAATGTAATTAGAGTGCTTGACTTTGCCAGCAATGTTATTTTAACACAGCTTTTGTGTGCGTAATATCCTACATTTTTCAAAAAAAGGCAAGCAGTTTCACTGTATTTATCAGGCTGGCAATGACATATTCATCATCTGGCTCATGACCTCCAGCTCCACCTCCTGCACCTCCACTCTTCTGCTAATGGTGGTAACCAAGAGTAAATATAAATTCATGCCTGTGCAGCTCTCACACAGTGAGAAATTTCCACCGAAGTTTCAGAGACACTTGAGGTTAGCAAAAGAAGCGTGTCCATTCCAGGTTCCTGAAAAAGGGTACTTGTTCTGCCCTCTTCCCTAAATCCTCCCTACTTCATCTAACTCTATCTTTTCCCCACTGCTGTTTCAGTTCTGTCCTGGTCTTCTTGTCTATCAGTATTAACTCACAATCTTCACCATCCAAGACCAAATCTTTCCTTTTACTTCCAGCCCTTCTACCTCAGCATATCTCAAAAGTACACAAGGTAGACATACATGGGCACATAACTAAGGGCATGGCAAAGACACATCCCTGACTCAGAAACAGCCACCTGGCAAATTCTGTCTTTGCTTTATTACCGTGGAGTATTAAGATTATTGGAACAAAAGCCCACCAGTTTATCATTAAAAAAAAACAACAACAAACGAGTGAACCAATTATTTTCTCTCATATTATTCAATATATGAACAGTAAACAAACAAGAATGAGAGTGTGAGGTCAGACCAAAGGTCTGTCTTGCCCAGCATCTTCTCTATGAGAGTGACCAAAGCAGATGTCTAGGGAACAGCAAATTTAAATAAATCGATAAATCTGCCTGAGGCAGATACTCAACACTTTACAGTCTTATAACAGGAAGTGTTTGACAACTTCAAAAATATTTTTCTTCTGTAGTACCCTATAAATCTTAGTTACATTCACAAAATTCCTCTAGAGAGACAATAATTACTGAGACCAGATAATAACAAAAAAATGGAGAAAACAGATAGTTTTCTATCTGTTTTCTATCTCCTGAAGGAATATGAACAACAATGCTTCTGGTACATCACCCACCCTTCCAGATAGTCATTTTCTCTGCTTGTGAAAAAGATGCAGGTAAGAAGTTTACTTTTATAAAAACTTACATTCTCCTTCCCCAAGGTACACAATCTTCCACATCATCTTTCTGCTCTTATACAATTCATGTAGACAGAGACCTTCTTATGGTTTTGTATTATGTGTTCTTATGTTGAAGATGCAAACTCACCCCCACTGGTAAAGTGTTAAAACTGCAAACCTGAACTACTATTGCTATTAGGCAGTTCCCAAAGGCCCCAGGGTTCTTGGTGAACATTTCTGACTAACCCTGGCCTGCCCAGCAAAGTGACACATTTTTCAACTATGAATTAATGAATCTTCTTCAAAATAAATCAAAATAAGATATATGGGGGAAGGGAGAAAAAGAGAGAAGCTATAGCTAAAATAAAACCAGAGTGGTCAGAAGGAAAATATAGCACCCTGTAGTCTCAGCAGCACTGTGGACTCCTTCCCCGGTAGCTGCTCCTCCAGAGCTGCTCACATAAAGCACCTGACCTTTGCGAGATGTGTGGTGGCTGCAGCATGTACCCAGTGTTTGATACCACACTGATCAGCAGTGTCACGCTCTTTTGTGTCTTCCAAGGACAGACAGGTTAGAAATGTTTGGAGAGAGAGGAGAAGAGGGTAAGCTGGGCAAAGGACAGCCGTGGGAAAGACAGGTGAGTCTCCCAGAACCTTCTTCATTGATGACTTGATATTTTATGAATACTGTGGCCAGCTTCACAAAGAAAAGGTGAGAAACATACCACGGTTATGCCTTTTCCCCCAGGTCTCACCCAGGGAACCTGTTGCTATAAAGTCCTGGGATTTTGCTTTCCACAGGTTTTGAGCAGTTAGAGTATGCACGCCCTTCCTGCGGTCACAGTTCTTCTCCCTTCACATCACATGCCTGCTGTGGGCCCAAATTAGAGGACAATTGCAATTATCAGCAGGTGAAGGTCATCTCAAAAACCTGGGTTTCGTACCTACCAGAGGTTCCTGAGTTCTCTGTCCATTGGGAAATGCTGGCCCTTACCTCAGGAAGCCAATACTGTCACCAGCATAATGCTACTGACTTCATTATCAAATTGTATCTGTAAACATCTACCCACGTAGAGCAGTTCAGAGGCTCTATTCTATAAGACCTTATCCCAGCAAAGTCTCAATAGCATCTTGTGTTGATTTTCTTTTAAAGGAGAAAAAAAAATAAAAATGTAAGGCTCTTCTGTCAGGGTGTGAATTAAGGTCTCCAGAGACTCCAAGTGTTTTGAGTCTGTGGTCTGCGATGCATCTTATGAAAAAGGTAAAAGAAAATAATAAAAAATGCCATGTTGCATTTTATGAACCTGATGTCGATCACGCTGTCATTATTATTATACCGACTAACTGCGAACAACTAAACCAAAGGGAACGGACAGGGAGACAAACAGGAAATGAAGAGAGAGTAAAGATGATTCGTTACAAACAATAACGATGTCCTGGAGGAAACAGTGGAAGAGTTATTAATTGGGGAATGCCTCCTCACACTCTCTGAATCTAGGCTGGCAAAGTTTATTCTTTCCAGGACTGAACATATGATCAAAGGGGATAGTAAAAGTCCACAGCCTTAAGAGAGGGCAGTCCAGCAGACACTGAAAAGGGGGAGAGAAAAATGCTCCTCAAGGTCTCTCTGCTTCTCTCAGGCAAAAAGCAAGGATTTTAGGTCAAGTGGGGTTTATCCCAGACCTTCTCTTTTTGTTTTCACATTTTTGTCTCCTTGTGGTTTACTGTTCTGTGCAAAAATAATGCTTTGCTTTTTAAGAAGCTGTTCTGAGCCACTTTAAACAGACACAGGAGAAACAGAGGAACTCGTATACAAGACAGTTCCTTCTTTAAAAGAGCTACCTGGGCCTGTCAATGAAGGAGGTACTAAAGAAAAACAAGTGCAGGTCTTCTTGTGACTGTGAAGTAAAAAAAATTAAATCTCCCCAATTTCCCAGGTGTCTGTGCATACTTCTGTAGATTTAGATGTGCAGTAACAGCACCACTGAACAATATAAATCCAGGCCTGTCCTCTGTGGTTTTGTCCCACCCTCAAAAGCAAGGCCATGCAAGACTTTAACAACTTCCAGGTTTGCCCGTGTAAAACTTGACTTTGCGATGTGAAAGGAGGTCCCATGGGTTCAGACAGGCACCTGAACTGAGTGAGTCCATCTTTTGACGCTGGCTACTCTCTGCCTCTCCCACACTTTTGGCTGGTATTTCAAAACTATCAGTCTGTGAGATACCATCTATCTAACAGAGGTTGTGGCCACCAATTTTCTTCTCTACAATCTCTCCCCGCTTTTCCTATGTAAGAGTCTTAAATGAAGTTTGTTCCAGACTATTAACCTATGACAGAAGACTGCAGAGATAAGATTTCACTGACATATAGAACAAAGAAAAAGAAAGGGTGTGAAAATTGCAATGACAAGGTTGCCTTGGTCGTTTGAGATCTATGAAATGAAATGAAATAAAATATCTGACAAACGTCTGGATAACACAGGTTGGGCACTAATCACTTCGGTTGAGTCAATCAGAACTGCATTTAATAGAAATCACAAAAGATTTACAAACCCAGCTCCTTAACTGTGACATCTAAAATTTATCCAATACCGTGCTGCTTTAAAGAATAAATGATATAAGGCTTGCTACAAAGACATATATTTCAAACTACAACATTTCTAAACCAGGCAAAATAAATATTTCATTACCCTGAAACCAGTTCAGATTCTATCTATAAGAAGAAAAGCTATGGTGTCTACATAATAGTTAAACTGATTAAACGAGTCTCATGAGTTAGCCATGTTTTGACTGTGTGCCAAAAATAATCTTTCATCTTTGGCTGGGCAAAAAAGTTTTCTTATATTGTGAAGTGAAGATGGTTTTTAAGCTCAACATGCCACGATACTGCAGAAGAAGGAGGAGGACTGAAATTAGAGCCAGACTGAAGGGAGTTATTTTCATACTTGCTGTTGTTGAGCAGGAGCAAAACATCAAAAGCAAAACCAAGGAAAAAATTTGAAGGCTTGCATACAAATATCAATCTCTGTGGAGAGTTTTTACTGAAGCGCCTGTGGTAATGCCTAGTTTGACACCAACTTGGCAAAAGTCTCAAGCTGTATTTCCTTCTGCACAGTTTAACTTAATACAACCACACACATACACACAGAGCACAAATCCAATAGGAATGGTGCATACATTTCCCCCAAATTTTTGTGCCCTAATTTCTGGCCCAGCAAGTAACATGCTTCTTTTCTGCTGCACAGCAGACATAGGTTCAAAATTATCTAATTTGCCAGCTAGTGTCTTTGAAGCCAAGCTGGAAACCCTCCTCCCTCAGAGGTACCCTCTCTGAGGAGCGATGGGATGCTTCAGGGATTTGCTGTTCCCTCTAAGGGGTGCCAAGATACCTGTACACCCCTTGCATCCTCGGAGTTTCAATATACTCAAACTCCTGCTCTACTTCTCATTGTACATTCCAGGTTGTCATACAACAAAGGTACATAACCTCATGGAAAAGCATAAGAAAGTGAAAAAAAACAAAGAAGCTGCAAAGTGAACAAGATAGGAGAAATACTACACTGTTTGTTTTTTTCCTAGAGTCCAGAACACAGTCTTTTGCTTAGGACAAAAAGAAAGGAAAAAAAAAAAAAATCCCTAAATGAACGGGTCTTTTCTTTCCCATTGTTGTTTATGACCATAATTTAGCAATGCATTTACCAGCCACTGTAATCATCAAACAGGCCTTGACAATTAACAAAGAGACCATGAAAATGAAAGTAGTGAAATGGAAATGAATCACAGCTTCACCACAGCAGAAAACATCTTTCTGAAGAAAGACAGACTAGAATGAACACTACTCCAAGTAAATTACATATTAATTAAATGAATTAGCAGTGTTACTATTGTCCCACTTGGCTACTCACACGCATTTTACAAAAGGACCCTTGCAGCTTTATGAGTGCCTGTCTTTTCACCACATACTTGTGGAATGTCTGCATCCTAAATGGGATTCTTATTTCCAATAGCTATGGATGACAGAAAATCCCTCTATACATCCCAGGACAAATCAACCTTACACGGACAATCTTCAGCAGCTATTCTGAACAGAGTCCTTCCATCATGCCAACATATCCTATTTTTGGCAGAGGACCTGTGCAGTACTACTTTAATACTGACAAGGAACAGGATAATACTTTGTGATAAACACAGAGAGTATATTCCTCCCACTCCACTTTGTGGAATCCCTTTTAGACCACACACAAGTGAGATGGACCAACTAAGTGCAGGTACAGTATTTTCACAGGCGTAATGCAAAGTCGGGTTCCCAGTCCCACGCGTTCCAACGTAATTCTCAAGACTCCTAAGTGTTCAACAATTTCTCAGGAATTCAGAGCACCAATTTGAACAGCTGTATATGGTTTTGAGGACATACTTGTCCAACAACGTCAAAAAAATATATATCTTCATTTGGGAAAAAAGCACATCTCTCGAGTTTCCTTCCTCCCCCAGAGACCCCTCACACAACGCAGAGGGCCTTTAGAACATCAGGGTACCACACGTTGAAGGTGTCCCAGGAAACAAAGCTGGCATCATTGGTGGTAAGATGGAGCAGGACCACCATCCAGAAGTCAAAACACTGGATGCAGCTGCTCTGTTGACCCTGTGTGGTTTGCTGACCACACTGGTACATAGCAAATCATCTCAAAGAGAACTGGAGCCATAGGTGAGCCTGAGGCAAGAGCTGATTACAGACCCAATACCTAGTGCCTGACAAAAAAGGGATATAGAGTTTTAGTTCTACATGCTTTCGTTAGAAATTCATATTATATGGGGCAAGATTTACAGGAAATCAAATTAAATTTCAAGTCTTTAAGATGCACATTATGTTCACAATAACTTTCTGCTTAAATACACAGTCACATCTGTGTTAACTACAGAGCGGCAAACAACTTTCTGAAACCCACCAGTAAGACCCCTTGCATCATTGCTAAGGTGCCATATAGATCCTTTGTGGTGTCCAAATATGGGAGTGCATGATATTAAAGAATCTGAATTCAGGACCTTTGCACTTGACAAAAATGAGATGTTTAACAGGAATGACCTTAAAGAAAAGGTAAGAAAATCTGGGTGCCTTGTGGAAGATGCGGCCCTGTTTCCTTGGCCTGTTGTCAACAATTTGTCAACAACAAAGGAAATATCAAACTGCTATTTGGAGGCAAAAGAAATAAATACAACCAAATATGTAACTTAAGATAAATTTTCAAGCCTTGTGACTTCACAGTTGACAATTCTCAAAGGGAAATTGGCCTCCTGATGTTGAGGAAATGGGTAGTCTAATTACTAATCTGCTCAAACTATTTTCATTCCAAAATATTGTTAAAATCACTGTCATAATGGAATGAACATCTAGCATCAAATAACTTCCAGTAAACCCCAGAAGCACACAGATGCCATGCCCTTTCAGCTACATATTCTGCAAAAAAGGCTTACTGTGGATGAGCTCAAGTTAAGACAGAACGTACTGACCTACCAAGCATTTAGTCCCAGCTTAAGCTGGGTCTTACGTTCTGCACTTTAAAATTATTACAGCACACAGCCTTTCTCTCTGTGGTTGTGTTCTTGGCGTAAACGAAGTCACAAACCACCACTGTTTAAAATTGTTAAAGGTCTTTCTGCATCAGTATTATTATTAGCGTTTTGGTTTAAATGAATAGGTCTGCCATTTTTCAGCTACAGTCAAATAAAATGAGACTCCAAATTCTGCTGGGAAAGGAAACCCCACACTGTCTCACTTGAATAGAAGGCCAACATGCATTTTTGGCTGTGCCTGTCAGATTTCCCTGACTTGATACAGAAAATTCAAATGCCTACAGACAAATTAAAGTGGGAGCATAATGCATTAAAAGATTACTTGTGGGATGTTGACATTCAGATATGAACTTCACACCTTCATTTTATCCTCACGATGCAGCAAAATACAGTCCTACATCCTTGAACTCAGCAAACTCCAGGAAGCTCACTAAGGCTTGTACTCTGCAGCTTAACTTTGCTGTGTAATTTCTGCCTACTTCATATGAAGTAAACCTGTGTGTAGAGAAGTACTTGTTTCAAACACTTCTTGAGGCCACATTGATGATGTATTTTTTAAACAAGACTGCGTCTGTTTACAGGTAACAGAACACTTGGCGAGGTGGATTACGATAGGGTCAGTGAGTCCTACTCTTCAGCCTCAATTCTCAGTTGAGGTTGATCATAACAGAAAGAAAATTTCTGTCTCCTTCCAGGAACAACAAAATATGTAGCAGCATTCTAGATAGTTTTGTCTTCCTCTTAGACAACAAACACGATGAACTGCCAGAGAAAGAGTATTTACGTGACTGACAAAGTGATCTGAACTTCACGGACCAACTGACAAACCCTTTGTTTCTGTTTCACATTTCAGAAGACAAAATGCTAAGGAAAGAAGCGATTCATAACCCCAAATGTAAATCTTGCTTCATCAGATAGCTTGGCTCTACAGTTAAAGTAATTATTGTTTTGAGTGTTATGAATGTGTTAGAATGATGTATTTCATATGTATAAATTACCTCCTGCCTTGTAAGGTTATCATGAAAATGAGATCTTGCTCCAACTCAAGCAAGCACAGAGATAAAGGACACAACAACAACAAAGAGTATCAGCCCTTCCATCTCCCTGTATAAACAGTCAGAATAACCTCCTGCATTTCAAGGGTTCTTGTCACTGATGATCTTTAGGATCTTGTAGCCGAACTCTACACTTCAGCAATGAGGACATCCAGTGGCAATCACCAGTTAACTTATGTGATGCAAGCGCTTTCTGCAAGTCTGAATTTGATTTCTGAGACTATTTTTGTTTTACTTACACCTGCATGGGATGAATAACATCCCTTTTCTTGTTTGGTGACTGTTTTTCTCGAGCTAAATTGCCTATTGACTCTAGCCTGAAGCCAAGCAAAAAGGGCAGATAATACAGCAGAAGCCATTAAATAATGTATTTTTTTTGCCTGTCATTAACATGAATACTATGTGCAATTTCAGTCCCTAAAGAAAAGCCGTAACAATCTCTGACACTGGCACACAGCAATTGCTGATGAAGACTGACTGCTCTAGCAGGAGTTCTCCTTCATAAAATATTTTATGCATTAAAACACCTGGACAAAGCATAATTATTTTATACAACAGGTGAACGGCAATTCCTACTGCTATTTTATAAAAGAGGAAACTAAGGCAGAGAGCTGAGGCTGCTCTGTGAGTCGAGGGCTGACACGGGATTAAAAGGCAGGAGACTTCTTCCCGAGTCAAAACTGTCCCAGCCACAACTGCCCTGCTTGTGCAGCAAGGATTGTGCTGTGCTGACATGGTGCAAGGTGAGGTGAAGCTGGAAGGATACACGCCCACATTTCATAATCATACCCTTTTCTGGATAACCGGAGCAGATCCCTGCTTAGCGCTGTAGCTAGAATTGCTTTTAGTGCAGGAAAGTCAGAAGTTTCCCACCACAGGCAGGAGCATTCGTTTCTCCATACTCGCCTCACTAATGGAGAGAGTTTAGTCTCTCTGAAGCGGCTGCAGCTTGAAACGGTCCCCAAAGGGAGCCTCTGAAAAGAGTTACTGCTTCTTTAACCTAACCGGAGGCAAGACCTTGATAGGAGGGAAGGACAGAGCTGCGGCTGCTGAGGGAAGAAAAGAATTGAAAACAATTAGCGTGTTGATGTCGGCTTAAAGAGAGTCACCAAGAGATCAGCTTTCCCTGCATCTGTTCTTTAATTAAAAAGAGAAAGGTGGCAATGTCCACTACTCATCACTATGGTAACGTTTAAATGCCACGCAGTTGGAACTGGCTGCCCGCTAGCTGCCGAGCGGCATCAGCACAGAGAGCAGAGCAGGTTCTGGTCCATCAAAGGGTGGGCGAAGCCCTTCGGTGCCTGCTCCAAGACCCAGGAGGACTTACTTCTCAGCTGGTGCAAAGCCTTGAGTGCGTCCGTACGGGCGCTCATTATGCACCCCGCATCCTCCGGCTGGTGGACAGCGAGGGGAGCCTTCGCAGGAACAAGGACCAGAAATATCCTCCCTTCTCCCGGCGTGACATGGGGATGAGGGGAGGTGAGAGCGAGGAGGGGTTTCGGCAGGCTTCCACGGTGGTTGCGCCAGTCACCCTCTGCCGACTGCTGCCTTTGATCATCGTTAGTATGCTTAACGCTGCCCCTATGAGGGTTGCTTATCATCTTCGTTACTGATTTAAGTCCCTACAAAAATATTTGCCAAAACTATGGTTTGGTTTGTTCTAATAATAGTTATTATATTATTCCTTCAATTAATTACAGACAGCTGCACTCCCTGCTTTTTCTACTTCCTCTTGAAGTACTTCTTGCATTATCAGCACTGACAAGAGTTTTGTCCACAGAGACGTAGGTTTGTTTTTTTTTTAACGGGTTCAAGTAATTATTTGTGTGCCTGCTTGCATCTTCTTCAAACTTCAGTACTAAAATAACAACGAGCAAATGATACCAGCCCCAAACAAGAAAATATCAGTGCAATTAGAGGAAAGAGTATCTAATACGCTTTGCAAATTCACATACAATCCTGCAGCTGAAACCCCATCATATATTTTTACATTAGAATTAAAAATGTCTAGGTATTTTATTCCTTGAAAACCATTTCTGAATATAATTTCTTCTCTCAGCTTGAGACTTGTCTGTATGAGAAAAAAATACACTGCAGGTGTGTATCTAAAAGACTCTGGAGTCTGGGGACTGAAGGAACAGGAAATAAGGTTCACTGTGTGGCAACCTAGCAAAGATCTTTCTACTCCTCTGTTTTCACACACAGTTCCAGTATCTTGCATTTTAAGTATGACAATATATTACCAAGATTGTGGGGATCTATACGATCCTATATTATTATGTGAACAAAGCACAAATTATATTCCCTTCAAAAACAGACCTGTTAAAAGCCCGCATTACACCAGAAGCAGAATCATGAACAATTGAGTTAATGACTATGTAAAATATAGGAGGCATTTTCAGTTAGGCAACGAAATGTCCTATTAACAAAGATGCTTTTAATGAGCTATTTTGACTTATACCTGGCCTCCCTCAGCTTAGATCTCTTTTAGATCTCCTGGTCATTTATCTCTGGGGCTCTAACAACCTCTTGGATCTAATCCTTGATTAGTTCACGTTTCTTGGCTGTGGCTGTTAAAACACATCTAGCCAGCAAAATAAATGATTTAGCTTTTAGCCTGCACGTGTCACTTTGCGTTTGAAACATCTAACCTTCCAAACAAATAGAGATGCATCAAAAGTTAAAACATAATATAGTCTAACACTGATGTTTATCTAAAGGGCTGCACTAGCTATAAACTATTGGGTGCTTTTCTGACTCCGTGCACGTAGGTATGTTAATAACACTAAGCTAAGCAATCTGGTAATTTTAACCCATTGGCAAAGACTTAGCATAGGATCTCGATGGAGTTCAATACAGAGTGCCCCTGAAACAGATTGTTTTTATGTTTCAGATTCCTTCAAGAGCCCCAGCCACTGCTTATAGAAAGAGGAGAAAGTGCAGAGAAAATATACAACTTATTTTTGAACAAATTAGATCATACTCAAGCTAAAAGAAAGTTTAAAAAAAAAAAGAGAGAGAGAGTCTGCTTCATTGACATCAACAGGAAAAAGGTCACGGTTTTCAGCAAGACTAGGAGTCTGGTATTTCCACTGAGAAATTACCTAGAGCACGGTAAATGGAAATCCAGTGACTCTCTCAGTAGCCCTGGCACTATATATCGGTAGGGTTGAACCTCTTTATAACATAATCCCCTGCCCCTATGGCTATCCAGTTGCTGGGGCAGTATGGTATGTGAAGTTGATGGAAAAAAAGAGAAGTTTATACCACACCTTTCAGCAGTTTGATCTCCCCACAAAGATCACTTGAAACAACTGAGCAGACAACTACAGGATGCTCATGAAAGAGTTCTGTTATCAGGATGACACCAATGAGGTCTCATACCTATTCCCACATTCCTGTTTTTACAGTTCCTTTCCTGTCAAGGTCCCCAAACTGCAAATCACTAATTCTTTCCTGTCTACAAACATTAGAAAGACTTTAAATACACATGTGCACTCTAAACCACTGACACCTTACACAAAATCGTAACATGAGAACAACTGTACCAGACCAACCACAGATCCACTCTGTTCAGCTCTGTCTTCTACCTTATAAAGAGCCACCAGAAGATGGTCGGGGAGAATACTAAAATAAGGCAATCACAGGGCAGCGTTTCCACACTATATTCTCCTTTTCTCCAGCAACGTGCTGGTGGTACGTTGGTGTCCTTAATGGATTTTTATCCCATGAATTTGTCTAACTCCTTTTCAAGCCGTGCCAGAGCTTGGTGCCTATGACATCTAAAGGCAACGAGATGGACAGTTCAACTCTATATATCAATTACAAGCAGTTCTCAGCCCCACAATGTGCTGGATCCTTTCGCTGTCACCCTGTTCTGTACCAGAAGAAAGTGTGAACAAGCATTTCCTATTCACTTTCCCTGGAGCCACTCCCAATTTTGCAGACAGCTATCGTTTCTCTGCTGCAGGCGTAAAGATCTCAATCTACTCATCCTCATGCAGAAGTCACTTTGTATAGTTGATTTCAGTTGCCATCCTTTTTTACATCTTTTCTAGTTTAGAGATGGGAAGAGGACAGAGAAAACCAGAAAGGAACCAAGTCTTCCAAACACTGTTGAACTACGCATAGAATACTAATGATATAATAATAATTTAAATACAGTAGCATAACAGTGTTCTCTGTTTCTTTCCTAATAACTGTTAGTATACTATTTGTTTTAATCGTTGGTACTAGATATTGAGCTGGCACTCTTGAGTGTTAAGCTAGTTTATAGTTCACTTCTTTGTACACAAAATCAGAATTTGTTCCCATATGCACTACTTCACAATTTATACACATGGATTTTTACCTGTCACTAATTTTACTGACTAGTTACTCACTAATGCAAGATCTTCCTCTATAATCTGTTTTGGTTTCAACTCCTTAAATAACTTCTTAGCAGCTGCAACCTCTTTTTTCTATTTTCCTTTCCTAGACCATTTATGATATGTTGAGCAACAGATATCCCAGCAGCAGACATCCTATGAGACTCCAACACTGCCTTCCTTACGCTGTCAAAACTGTCTATTTATTCCTGCCCTTTGTTTCCTACCCTTTAGCCAATTATTTATCCATAGAGACTCTTACTCCTTATCTCATGACAGCTAAGTTTTTCCAGGAGCCTTTGGCGAGGGACCTGTTGAATGCCTTTTCAAATCAAAGCAGACGATAACACCGGGATCTCCCCCTGACTCCTCTACAGAACTGCAGTAATCTGTGGAACACAACTTCTGTTAACAGAAACCACATTAACTCTTCTGTGACATAACGTATTTATCTTTGTGCTTACTAACCCTATTCTTTGCTGTTGTTCCTTCCAAATGGTCTGTTATGGTGTCTATTTCCCATCTGAATTCCCTTAGAGCTCGTGGATGAATACTGTCTGGTCCTGGCAATCTGATACTCCACATTGTGCAGCTTTGTTCTACTGACACTGGAAGTTAAGTCAGATCCTGTGACACATTCCCCACCCCTCACTTTCCCAGTAAAGAAGGGTTCTGGCAGACAACATCCAGAGTATTTTCTGTCAGCAGCACAAGCAGATCTGTGTCTGTATGATCATTCTGTATAGTCTCATCTGGTGCATCCCACGCACATTTAGATAAACAGACAAGACCCTCCCCAATACAGACAAAACCAAATCTGCGTGCTCAAAACCTAAGCCTTGACATAAAATTCAAATCTGAAAGTGTCTCTTGTCTTTTGAACAAGCCAAGCATCTTGTATGCAAGACACCAGCATTGGTTGGAAAAGCTTAAAGCCCTGCAAGTTTTGTCATGCAGATCCCAGCTCCATACTTCGCACCAGCTCTTTCACAAAGTTCCTCCATTTTCAACAGAGCACCTACTGCAAAATAACACTGAGCAGACTGTATATTAAAAAGCCATCCCACGCATATTTATAACTAATTTATTCTTCATTTCTTGTGTGTTGAATAACTAAATTACAACAGTAGCTCAGTAACCCCTTTTAGTTTAGGAAAGGGCAGCAGCTTCATTTGAGTAATATTTTAGTCCAATTAGTCCATTAGTCTCCAGTGGAGACCAGAGGAGAATGAAAACCAGTGAAACAAGAGTCCTGCAGGATTCCTTTTAAGTAACAGACCTCTGACTCATCTGATATCATCTGGTAGCCCTCATGATCCCTTCAAAGATATTTCGTATTTTCCAAGTGTTCCACAGAGACACTAAGCAGGCATTTGCAAGGAAGAGGCAATGTATGAACATAGGCCGCTGTGGATAATCCTGCCTTTATGAGTGAGTTTCCAACTATTCACGCCTTGAAGGAGCTTCAAAGTATCTGAAGAGTTTGACTGCTACTCTTTCCCAAACCCTACAGAGTGTGGGTTAGTCTCAGAATAGCACTTTGTCTTTCCACAAAAATGTTGGTTGGGTGTACTTGCTGTGTGTGGTTGTCCAACTCCAGATTTGAAATGCGTTTAATGAAAAAGTGGGCAAAACAGAACACACATTTTCCCACCTGAAAACCAAAATGATTTTAAAAACTGTTTTAGACTCCATGCCATGTAATGTGGCAGCTATGAGGTAGTATAAATACAGATATGAAGGCTCAAGGTGAAGAATTTGATGGACTTTCTGCTCCTATCTAACTGCCAATCTGAAAGTCTTTTTCAGGCAAATTAAAATCAATTACCACTTTAATGAATGGAAAGAGAGATCCTCCAAGAAAACAGGTTATCTATGACAGGCTGGTAAACCTGTTCACTTCACATATGCATTTGTACCATATCACAATAAACCAAGTTTAAATTATTAGCTTAGCCCAAGCACCTAAAAGAGAAATTGCTGGATCAGTATGAGGAAAATCCCACTTGATGAGTGACAGCTAATATGTAGGTGGCACCCCAGAACGCCTCCTCATTTCTGTGACCTCACAGCACCATAAACATAAGAACGATAACATTGTCAGTTCATACAGATCAAATTCAAAGTCCTTGGAAGCTGAGGAAAAGAAGCCTATGATTCTCAGGAAGACTGCTGTGTAACATTTCTATCAACCCCAAACACTTCACGGAAAAGAATTCCTGCAGCCCTAGTCATCTACTCTTAGAAAGCAACTTTAGCCAGCGTGTGCATACATGTGTGTATATATATATATTCTCACCTACGGCTGCAAGATTAGTATTCCATGATTGCCCTTTATTCCTTCATCACTTCTGAAAGAAAGTTGCCTCTGTATATATCGGACTGCAGCCACACCTACATCGCTACCAGTGCTGTACTAATTAATGCAAGGCTTGCTCAAATCTGTATGTTACTTCAGCACAGAGACTGAAGACATGCCTCAGCAAAGGGTTCCTCTCCGTTTTTGTGGCTCTGTTTGAGTTAGATGCATAGAGCTTAAATGAGCAGTCTTAGGCAAAAGACTGGCATTTCACAATAGGAATGAATTTTCAATTGGTCTCATGTTTTATATATATAATTTAATATTATGGCATATCTTTTCATCTGAACAAATGTGAAGTCTTTTGCAAGTATATACAGCACATATACAACCACTGAACTAAAACTCTCAACCTAGCATAAGAAAGAAGAACTGTTAGTCTCCCAAATAAAAATCACCATTGTTAAAATAAAATACAACGCTGTCTTGTGTCAATGCATGAAAGATGGGACACTGATTTTACAGCTCTCAGCCAGAAGAAACGCTAGTTGAAAGCTGCATGATGCTCAATTCATCTGCCTCATAGGGCTGAAAGCCTAAGCCTATTTGGCTAGGATTTGAGGCTGAGCTTTCCATGGGGAGTTTACTTATGACTCCCAAATACCTTTTTTACTGCAGTTTTTGTAGTCTTATATTGTTGTTTGGCATTGCAAGCAATGAGATAAAGAGCAACTCTACAACAAAATCATTGTTGTAACTTATTTTTAGGTATTCACAAGCCTGTATTGCATGCATTAAGTTTCTTCCTCAGGTTCCTGACGTGACGTGACAGCATGAGAGGAAGAAGACAGCCTTCATCTCCCATCGGGCTAACAGCCACCGAATAGCAGCTTTATAGAACAAAACCACTAACCTAGCTCCAGTCATCAGCCAGCGAGTACAGGGGCTCCATGCGCAAAGTTCCTCTACGCACAGAATTGCTGCTCATTTTACTGACAGATACGCATCTGGAAAGGGCAGCTTCAATTTGAATTTCCTTAAGAACTTGCCCCAAACCTCAGTGAGGTTGAAAAAGCTATGCCTGCCTCGACCATTTGTATTGGCATAGAGAACCTATTGTTCTACCATCTTTAAAATGATAAAAATTTATCCTTTCATGTTACTGCTTATCCTAAACAAATGCAAAGCTCTTTGCAGCACTTTGCATAATGATGTGTAAGTTGCATCGTTTCACCAACATGCTGAGAGGATGCTGCTCTCTACCAGAGCACTGATATATAAGACAGGAAGAGAGAGGTAACCTTTTATTGCAGACAGCACAATTAAGCTATAGAGATTACAGTCTGGAAATAAGGATAGAATAATAAAATTAATAACTGGTACCACAAAAGCTGTAATGAGCACAAGTAGGATCACTAAAGAGAATCTACTGTTCAATTGTATAGAACTTATATTAATACTTACATTATTTAACATTAACCTCCTAATTTGCTTAGTAGCTGGCATATGCCAGTAAGCATAAACTACAGAAACCCTATTTTTCCAGGATTCTTTGTGGAGTTGTGGAAAGCTATCATAATATTTTTTTCTTATTACAAAAGATTGTTTTAATATGTTACTTTATAATTTTTATTCCATAAAGAAGCCTTATCTTTTCTCTCAGGAAAACACAGAGTTCACTCCATGAATAATGGGCGTTCAGTTCACCTAAAAGCCTCTCCAGAATGAAACCTCATGTTTATTTCGGTAACATCCCTGGGCCACTAGCCAGTCAGTATTTCAGGGGACGCGGGTGTGGGTGGCCCTAGATCTTTCCAGAGTTTATCTCCTGATTTATGCCAATAGGTAACTGGAGGAGACAATAGCAACACGCTTTGATGAAGTTGTACATACATAACTTAAGATTATCTCCCCTTGCCAACACAGAATGGAAATAAATAAAAGGAAGACAGATTGGCTAGAAACCAATGTTTCTTACCGACATAATAGCCAGGAATGTATTTCATGTAAGCTTCTGTATTTCCATGGAGGTATCCAGTGCACTTGATAGGAACACCAAAATGAAATCTGACCCCACAGGAACGTGTGAGTCCTCACGGGCAAGCAAAGATAATGACCAAGCCTGTGCATTAGGTCAGCATGAGATGCAAAAGAATACACTGGATAGAAGAGGCGAGCAGGCATATGCACATGCACATTAAGGCACGTGAATCCGTATATCAATAAGGTTTTTAAAATCAGATTAATTTCTACACAATTAACAAGGCTGTTGAAAGATCTGCTTTACAGCTGCTGCCGCTGCCAGGAGATGATGACAACTGAGGAAATGAAAATCAAAGGAGGAAACAATTACAACAATGCTCGCTGAAACTATTTAGAGTTCTCTTAATAAGTCAGAGAAACAAGTAATTGAAAGAATGTATTTTATTGCTGATTAAGATAATACTTAATTTAGGTCTTATTTTTAAAAAGAGATCAAATTAACAAATCAGTTCTTTTATTTGAGTGCAAGTGAGAGTTCAATGCCTTCTCATCATGATATCCCATGGCCTGGAGATTTGGAGGGCGGGAGCTGGGAAAAGAGCAAAGATGAGAAGGAGGTGGGACATACTCAGGCAGAAAGGCCAGCTGGAAAGAACAAAGTGCCTAAACACAATTATATATAAAATATTTAACCCTTATTCATTAAAACCTAGCAGCACAAGAGTACTATGCCTTGGTTTTCTACACATTAAGTTATATTAGCCTTTTCCTGTTCTGCAATGATCATAAGAACGGTAATGCCTAACATTCTTAAGCCCAACATTGAGACCTATGGGACAAGGGAAGTTTAGAAATAAAACGTTATACATGTTTTATGAGCAGAAAGATTGCCTGCATCTTCTTTAAACAACAAAATCCATATAGCCTTTTCCTTTAAGTTTTTAATGCCATCGTGTCATATCTGTAGATATTATAATTAAGACTGAAGGAAATACAAAACAGTTGGAAAAATAAGTTAGCTGTGACTGCCGTTTCTTTGAAATGAAGGGAGGTAACCCAGCTCATTGCCAGATTGCAAGAACAACCGGGACCACTGCAAATTTTCTCATAAATTTCATATTCTGACCTAGTATCTTTTTCCTTTTACTTAAGGATGAAATAAAATAAAAGCTGAAATGTAAACAGGATATGACAAGACTTTCGGTTTTGATACAGAAAGGTAGGATTAATAAAAAAAGATGAGTATGGTCTCTTAAACAGTGTGTTATAACCTGATAGTGTTTTGAAAAACTCAGACATATAAAAGTTAATCACAAAAACACTGGCAAACTTGCCTTTGAAGGTAGAAGGCAGCAAAAAATTACAGAACATCAGAGCTCGGAGGGAAAGGTAGAAAGAACTGTAAAAGGGTTAAAATGACTGAGATTAAGAAAGTGCATGACAACCGTTCTCAAAGACCTGATCTGCGCTAACAAAACCATATCCTATGCTTTTGATGAGACACTCACAAATGATTTAGCAAGAGGTGCTTTTGAATTATACCAGTGCTTTTTGGCAATAAAATGTCTTTTTTCGAGTTTTCATTTGTATCTGCCCTAAGCTGAAAACATCTTTGCTGCAAAATAAGCTAGGAAATAAGCAAAACCAGGTTGAAGGTATTTTTAAAGAAAAATTTCCCCAAAAAAGGAATTTATTGCAAATGTTACCAAAAATTGATTAAAATAAGTTTAAGAATTCAGGAAATACTAAATCTAAACAATCAAACATAATGCAAAAGAGGCTCCAGATTTTAAGCTATTTAAATCAAGACAGCAAGGCATGGATTTCAATAGAGCTATGAAGCTTGTAAAGGCCAAAGTTCTACCTTTACCTTCTGCTAAAATTCAGTGAGTTCACTGTTTTTTTGTGCGTGTTTTAAAATAGCTGCTTTAGAGTATAAAAATGTCTGTCTTAAGCTGCATGCTAATTAAAGTTCAGTCTGTCTTTGACATATAAGTTTCAGTCAGTTTACCATTAATTGCTCTGAGGTCTGTTCTCCAGTGTCAGCTAGCTGGCTTACTCTAAAGCCTAAGGTCCCCTCATGCCCTGGAAATGGCATGATCCACATAAGTCACTTTGCACCCTACGAAAGTGCAAAATTTATCTTCCTTGGGGAGAACAGAGTGATGATTTTGCTGCTGTTGCAAGCCAAAAAGAAAAAAAATAAAGAATTTCAAAAGTAGGGAACTTCGGCATGGTAGAGAGGAAAAAAGAAGGGAATCTTGCTGGATCTTCAACAACAAAAACCAATGGCAGCCCCACTGCAGTCCTAACACACATCAGTGCTGAAAAGCCATGACTTCGAAGGAAAGCAGCATGTTCTCCTTTCTATGTTTTATGTCAACAACAACAAAGCCCTCATCCAAAACTCTGTGACATTAACAGCAAAACTTCTATGTCTCTTGGCCACCCTGGATCTGGCCCCAAGCTGTTATTAAGTAGGCGCCATCTTTTGCCTTGAAGAAATACACATCTGAGTAGTATTCAGGTCCCACCTCTGAAACCAAATGCTCATATACAGCAAAGTATATCAGTTTTAACTCTACCAGGTATCCAAGAAACAGGCTGGGATGTGACAGACTGATACTTACACTGTGGCATCTACTCAGAGAAGAAAACGCCTTTTAAGTAAGTGAAAATGTTGTTACATCCCACTCACTTTCTAGTAATGTCCTGAGTCCTTCCTCTCTATTTAGTAAGACTCTTATGTTTGAAATTCCATTTCGAACCTAAAACAACTAGAATCAAATGAGTAGGGACTGGCTTGCACTGAAGCCAGTGGAAGGTCTTCGCTGGACTTAAAACGGACTTCAATTAAAAGAGAATGCAGGACACACACAGTGGGTCAATAAGTAGGTAAGACAAACAGTCAAGCATAACCTGCCCATATATCTGCAGCTCCTGCTCCACGTCTGCCCAGCACAAGTAAGTCAACCAGAGGTCTGGAGCCACCTGCTGTGTGATGTGCCCCAGCCCAAAATGTCCTTTAGGCAGTGCAGGACACAGCTGGAGTGCAGGAAGTATAACACATATATATATGTGTGTATATATATATATAGACACACACAACCCAATTTGGATAAACTACATGGTGACCACCAAATAGCCATCTTCTCCATTTGCCCTGGCACTCTGCCCCAGTTCAGTCAAAGATGGGTCTTTGTCAACTTCAGATAAATCCACATGGAGCAGTTTTGGAGGGACCACAGAAAGGAACTGTTTGATTCAGGCTTGCTGATTTTAAACTGGTTTTGACCACTTTGTGCAGTTTTCTGCCACCTACAAGGCCCAGCCCATTGCAGAGAGAAGCTGGATGTATACCGGTGTGCTACCACCAGGCCTAACAAAGAAATCACGAAAGCTCCTGCTCATTACACTGCAAGAAATGTTGCCCCAGGAAAGAAACTGTGAGCCATGGAAGATGTCGGTATACACCAATGCTTTTGTTGGGTCAAGACAATCAAGTAAAATAATTAGCAGCAAGATACTGGATCTTCCAGCTCTCGGGGAGCGGTGCGGTTCTGCACGTTGCACTCCCCAGAGAGGCCGCGAGCATCAGGCACAAAGAAATTAGAAGCCAAGGGAAAAAAAAAAAAAAAAAGAGAGAGAAAAGAAAAAAAAAGATAAATGTGGAGGATTTCTTTCAAAAATTTCATAGCGGATAATTGTTTTATTAATTGTGAAATGAGAAGACATATTAAGCACCGCGTGGCCCAGGAGTGAGAAATCAAGAGTATCTCCCGTATTTAGGGAGATAAAGAGGAGATGACTATGGTGTGAAATCAGGAGGAATAAGAAACTGGCTTCCCCTTTTAAGAGCAGCATCAATTAAACCCAGGGGAGGCGGGTGCAGTTTACTAGTTAATTAGTCCAGGGATGTGGTCCTTTCATGTGTAATTCAGAACAGGAACACCTGGTGTGCGGCACTTCAAAGCACGGGGGAGGAAAAAAGCCAAACAATGCAGGATAGGTCACAAAAGAAAGCAACAGCACAAGAACAAAAACTGTTTATATCTGACCTTCACCCTGCTGTAAATAAAGCAAGACGGTTGGGCCCCCTCCTCCCCGCCCGGGGAGAACAAACAGCTCTGGGCGCACTGGGGGAGTCACAAAAAAAAACCACCACCAAGAGAAGGAGAGGGGGAAGAGAGAGACACGGTGGTAACTAATTGTTTTACAACCTAATTAAAAGGAAAACAGACAGCAAGATATAGATAGGGATATAATGATTTTAATCACGTTCTGATATGCAGAACCAAAAAAAGACGGAGAAGGGAAACGTGATCCGGGCAGCGCTAGCAGGCTGGCAGAAACGCTACCTACCGCCAAGGAAGAGCAGGGTGGGTTTGGTGCACTGAAATGCTGACCTGGCCCCAAATGTCAAGGTTTTGACTGGGTAAAAATTCAGGTCAAGTGACAAGCTTTGGACGAGGAAGGAGCCAGGAGGGTGCCTGGGTTCCTTGTATGAATAGCGGAGGGAGATACAGACCTCCTCCTCCAAACCCAGACCGAATTTTAGCAGTGAGCTCAAAACTTTCTCCATCCCTTCCCGTAACTGCTATTGCGCAGCGAAGCTCCCCTGTAGCACGTCCCAATCATGCCGAAACTGGAAGCAGATGCACTGTGATAAAACTTTTACAGTGCTTTACCCCATCAAACACTGTACAACTCATTAAACCTCACACACCAAAGAAGTAGGTCTTATTTCTGTTTTACCGATAGAGACATTAATTTAGCAGCCATAAGCCATAGAGTGATCAGGAGCAACGACAGGCGGTGTAACCAAGCTTCTTCAGCAAGATTGCTGCTCTGTCAGCAAAACCACCAGAAGACAGCCAAATCTTGCAATATGAATAATATTTTATGGGATGAGGTTAGTACAGGAAGTCTCTGAAGGAGATCACTCCAGAAGAGAACAAGCATGTGTTTGGCACTGTAAGAATCTCGAATAAGTCTGTCAACTTCAAAAAAAACACCCCAAAAAGCCCCAAAACCCAACAAACAACAAAAAAAAAAGAAGAAGATACATCCAAATATGGAAAAGTATATTTGAACCAGATCCCTTTATTGTATCGGTGATTATTTCATTCACTCATCACTAAGCTTGATCTAGCACAGTAAAGAAAGATGCTGTTATTTTCAAACACTGGACTGCAATTTAAGAAACATGATTTATTCCTTAATCTGCTGCTGTCTTTCTGTGAGTCCTGGAGTAATTAAGCTCTCCGAGTCTCATTTTGCCATCTGTAAAAGAGAGAAGTGGTGCGGAGAAACTGGGTTTGTGGAAAAACGCCCCACAGAAGAGAGGCATTACTGCAGATACAAGCTCACTTACATTTAAACAGAAATTTCTATGTTTCATGAACTATAGAAAGTTATGAAGCCCCCACATCTTGTTCTAAACCACCGTCTGGTCCCCAAATCCTTTAAACAAATTAAAAGGAGAAATGTTGCAACCAGGACTATTTTTTAGAACTTGTACTTGGGAGATACAGGATACTTGTGAGGTTCAGGATAAGACAACAAATAACATTTGAAAACTCTCTGGACATAACACGCTATGTCCATGCATACGGATACTCTGGACACGATCAGAAACATGTTAATATCAGGAACAGCATAAACACCCTGTGTGGCCAATAGTTTGGGAAACTGTGGGAATAAAAGAAAAAAAAAAAAGCCCTCCTCTTCTCCCCTCTTTTCCTTAAGAAACATCGCAAAACAGGTTTTTCCTTTTCATAGATAGAAAATGGGTATATTGGGCAACGTGCATGAAAATACATTTCAAAATGGGCTTGGTGATAGTTGGCAATTAAAAAAATAAAAATAAGCAGATGTAGTGATTTGCTTTTGCTCACATTTCTATCATTTATACCCAGGCTATGGACTGTAAATATGGGAGTGTTTTCTAGACTGAACTTTGCAGAACATCCTGAAGACCTCTCCAAGTGTTCTTTTTCAGCCATGTTCAGATGGGAAGAGCAAGCTCCCCTATTTTAAGGAAAACGTATGTTATTTAAAGAGCAATGACCTCTCCAGAAGCTGTATTTGTCTTAAAGAAACAAGGACATCATTCAAGCTGCCACCTAATAGGAGTTCAGTGCTGAAAGATGGTTTTGGGTATTTTGGTGCTCTTTTTTGTTTATTTTTGTGGCCTCTTTTGTCATTTTGGGAAGGGGAGGTGTTGAAAAGAATTATCATCCAGCATAAGTCTCATGAGAGCCGTGGCAATAAGGTGAGATCTAAGTTGACCAAGCTTTTATTAGGTGAAGTCATTTGATAAAAATCATGATGCTCTGATGTAGATCTCCGGAGTGCTTCTGATACGTAACTAAGGTGCACTGCAAAATCAAAGCCCACACAAAAAAGCACCCTTGTGAATTGGATGCTAATGAGACACATAGCTCTTTTAACAGTTCTTCCCCAAAAAACATTCCCAGCAACACCGTGCCTAGAACACAACTAACACCACCGATGCATGCTAGTCAACAGGGTGGCACAGAAAACACCTCCTGGGCTCCCAAAGTCTCCCAGAAAATGAAGGCAGAGCCCAGTCATCCTCCTTATGCACCTCAGGCAGCACAGTCACCAGCCAAAGGGAATCCACAGACCTTGACCCCAACATTCTCATTCCCAGCAAAAACGTGGCAAGACTACTAGAAACAGGGCTGAGTTGCAACAGCACACCAATTTTCAGACATGACCTATGTGAGGAATCACTAACCAGTCATTTGATCTCATTACTAAAAACTGTAAAATCTGGGCACCAGGGCCTTCTGTTATGTACATCCTTAATATGAATACATTTATAGAGCTATAAGGGGAACAGGTAAGAGTCGCTGGAAAGCAATTTGGTCAGCTCCAAGCTAAATGTGCTCAAAGTGTTTTTGCAATCACACGGTTCACAGATATCCTTGGCCAGTCCGTGTGAACCAGGGGAAGTCACTGTTTAAATACTTAGGACTGTTAAACAACACAAGCTCCACAGTCGTAGCCCAACATTTAATTCCAAAGAGGAATAAGAGGGGAAGAAGGAAATAAAAGATGAGGGCAGTGAAAACTGAAGGGAATGCTCATAGGTCACGGGATATTACTGAGACTCAAGTTCTCACCAACTTCAGACCTCTCTAGGTAAGGTAAAAAGGCAACCAGCTACTGAAATCCATGCTGTATATATTTTACCTAGCCAAAATATAAATATATCCAGCTGTTAAGAGAGTATTGCAGCATTTATTTGCCCTTTTAAAAATTATTTTATTTTTCAATTTGTAATTACAAGACTGCTCTTAAGACTTGCTAAGTCTAGACTTTGCCTTACCATTAAATTTGTCCCCTGTTGAGGTTCAAAATGAACTGGAATAAAACTGACAGCCTCAGTACTCTTGTCTTCCTGAGCACAGTGGCTCAGTACAGCATGAGAAGAACATGTTCTCAGGAAGAAAGAGGTTTGAGCAGCGCTTCCTTAAAAGCAGCAAAGAGTGAATAAGAGGGCTCAGAGTGCCAGATGACAGCAGTTAGGAGAGGTTTCTCCAGAGCAGGAATAAACTGAAGCCATTCCTGGAAGAAAAGAAAAATTAAGACCTGAAGGTATACCCCAAGAGCTTCATTTGTTCTTGCCAGGGAGTAATTCTCAAAATAAGTTAGATTTTTTGGAGGTTATATATTATGCTGGTGAAAGAGACTCTTACTCTTTGTTCAATGCTTGATTTGCTGCAACGAAACAAAACCTTCGCTGGTCTGAACGGAGACAAAGAGAAAGAAAAAAAAAAAAGAGGAGACATCTTTACCAGGAAGATTCACATTTTTCTCTCTGGTCCCTCAGGACAGAATTCACCTGACTTTCACATTTCTATAACTCCCCGGGGAGTTAAAAGGTAGAAAAATAAGCCATTTTGGGTACGATTCACCTCAGCTCTTTTAGCACCTAAGATAAGATGAACTTGCAAACTGTCCGCTCTCCGTTCTGCCCATTGATTAACAGAAACCCCCGATAATAATTTCAGAGTAGAGGTTCACAACACTGCTGAGTCTGGAAGAAATGCAGCACGAGTCCAGGGCAGGTGAGACTGGGTTGGGTGAGGCCGACAGGGAGCAGAGCAGCTCACTGAGGAAGCACCCAGTGCTCTTGCTGCATCAGCTGGGAAGCACTTTGCTTTACTACTATCCCTAACTTTAAGATATGATGCAAAGCCCACTGTGCAGATCTAAATGAAATAAGAGATACCCAAAGAGTTCGGCATCTCTGGACATGAATAATTTCCAATGAAATCTGATTTACACCAATCCTCTCAAGAGCATTTACTTTGTACAAGAACTCCCTGCATCCACTCATCCATACAATACCTCAAAGCCCCAGACTCCCTAAAGACATTTGCTGGGATGAAACCAGCAGCATTTTCTACCTTGTCCCAGCAGCCTCTCGGTTCCAGCTGAGCCCCACTGAGCTGCAGTGGCTGTTAGCACCCTCCCACAGAGCTACTGGGCTCTTACCAGGCCAAGGTGTTCACTAGACACAAAGGGAACTCCTGAGACCATTGAAGCTGAGTTAGTCTCTGGTTCAAGGTAAACACCTACAAAACTAAAGCAGTCCTGAACCCACACGGTCTTGCACTACTTAGCTAGCTTCAGCAACAACCCAGATTATAACCAGGACATGTATCAGAGCTAGCACTCTACATTCTGGTGAAATAAATATTCCTAAACCACGATATCTTCATATGCCAAGTACCCACATCAACAAAACTTCTTCAGTGTCTTACAGGAAAGAGTAGCACCTTCTAAACCATTAGCACCCTTCAAGCTAGAGCAACTATGATAAGTCACTGGGAATAAAAGTAAGCACAGTGCTGTTTTATTTGTGGCACTTCTATTTCCTTTAATGTGTGTCTGATAAAATGTTTTCTAAGCATTGCCTTTAGTATGTGTTTATCCCAAAGGGACCGTTCCAGGAGGACAAAAAATGCAGCACCCACTACTGCCAGGTTTGCCTTCAAAGTCATGAGTACACACTTCATTCACTTGAATAAATTTTCTTTTTATCTAATACATCCAGTGATGCTTCAGGCTTGTGCTTGATGAACATGTCCTACCTTTCAGCAGAAACTCTGAAACAGAAGTTAAGTTAGCTAAGAACAAAGTCACCCTCATGAAAATACTTGTCATGAAAGCTCACATTTCAACAAGAGGTGTGTTTTAAATATTCTTACTGCAAAAGACCACTAACTTTTTGGGGAGTCAGTCCCTAGCGGTTGAGAGGTGCTAAGTGCCTTCAACTGTCACTTATTTTGGTGAGAAAGACAACACACTTAAACAGGATGGCTCTGTTTGTGCACAGTTAAAATCATCACTTTTTCTCCACCTGTATCTCCATTAAGGAGGGAAAATTAAGTGAGGCCAAAGAGTACAAATAATGTTACCTCGCTTTCAGCTTTAACCATTTGCAAAGTAATGGAGAAAGCCCCTTCCTCAGCCTCGGGCAGACCAAATAATTCCCACCCCATCTCCTGACGCTGGTTCTGCTGCTGCATTTGTGTCCCAGCTAGGCAGCAGATTACACTCCCCACTCCTTTAAAGAGCACCCTGATAATATGCAGGGCTAAAATGTCAGAAGCTATTAGAAACTCTCAGACACACAATATATCTCCATCCCCACGTTTTCCCCTTACACAGTGCAACAACAGACAACAGGCATGCAAACTGCTCAGCTGCAACTGTTCCAAGTCGAATAATTACAACTTGTCAGAAAGAATTAATTTTCCCATTTCTCATAAAGATGTGTAAAAATTACCATGTTATTATACACTGACACTCTCTGGAGGCAGACACAAAATTTAATTTTGAATTCTTTCCGCATATTAAATTAAATCCATAAATAAGAGTTTAGGCATTCACTCGGAAGCATATGTTCATTGGGAGCGAAAGCCAACACGAGCCTGGCTGTAATGGTTGTTGTAATGTTTTAATAGCTCGCTTCTTCTAAGCACCAATAAATTTACATGATCATAACAGTCGTGGGCATACAAGAAGCCCATTACTGTCTGGGCACAGGCAGCAGCGTTAACAGGATGGAAAAATGGAAGGGGGGGTGGGAGGAAGAGAACCCTTAAATAAAATTAGGCAACTGCACTTGTCAGCTGCTCCATGATTGAATTTTTAATATTGTGGTCAATTGGTCAAAACAAATAATGGGATAAAATATTTTAATGTATTTAAAACCTGCTTCTGTGGTTAACAGAGTTTATCTATTTCTTTCTATATACAGCTTCAGACTTGTCAAGCTGCATTTCCATTCTGCGAGTGCGCAGAGAGGAGAAAGCTCGTCCTGGTGTCCTCTCTCCCAACTCCCGCTGGCCATCAGTGAGGTGCCCAGGACCCTCTGGGGGTGCTGCAAAGCTGTGCCATTCCTCAGAGCTGAAGTGCACAGCCACAGTCTGCTCTCAGTTGATGCCAGAGGATGTTGAAATAGAACATGCGGGTAGGGTGGATGGCAGTGGGCCCCAGACCCTTTGGGATGTTGGTAGAGCCTGGAAGCCCTGAGGACAAGTGAGGCAGCCAGCCACGGCTCACCATCTCCTTTCATCTCACCAAGACAGTCCCAGTTTAAGCCCACTGACTGACCTCGGACCCCACTGCAGGCGAGACCTGTATGAAACCGACCCACATACTTGCTCCCACGGCCAAGATCGCCTTTGAGTTAGGCAAGCAAGCAGGGTATCTCCCCAGTGCTCCATCCTTTTTATATTTATAATGATTTATCGTTTAGATACACTCATAAGTGGAGCCGAGTTTTCCAACGGGGAATTTAAATGTAATATAAAGGTTAGCGGTAAGATGGGCACCTGGAACTAGTTTTTAAATACGGTCAATGAAAGATAACAGCTAACCTTATGCTCTGCTCAGATTAAACTACCACACACTGTCTCTGCCTTTCTTACATTTACAGTCAGATAGTTCTTTGAAACCTTAATTACATTTTTTTTTTTAAATCCAGTTATCTCCAAACTTATGCTCACCACCACCAAAACTGAGAATATATGTATCCTTAGCATGTGTGTGTTTGTGTACAGTACACGTATGTGCACAGCCACATACCACCAATGAATCAGACTGCAGGGTGGAAGGCAGTCCAGCTCCTCAAAAAAACTGTATTACCAATTTTTGTAATATTTTCTTTCCTACCAGGATAGACGATACATACAGAAGTCAGTATTATCTCTACAAACAAATAAGTTTGTGAGGGAAGTAGTACCCAGATCTTTAGACGTGGCAAAACATACTACCACAGAGAGTCAAGCACTTACTGACTGAAACCATACAACGTTTTGAAAACCACACCAAAAACTCTTCTCTCACTGAAGTCAGCAGTAGAAACAGAATACTCTCGGTGGCTGTTGTGGGAGTTGGATGGGTTCCTAAATTCTCAATTATCTGCTCGATACTTCACTGATTTCCAGACCTCCAGCCCAGAGCGTGCAAGTCTGTTGGGCTCACTCGGGGATGAGCTAGGCCTGGAACACGGCATCAGACCTGGCTGCCACGGCCACAGCAGGGAGGCAACGCGAGCACCAGCTCTCATGCCTGGATCAGGCAAGAAGAGACCAGCGAAACGTAGCTATCCATCTCCAGCAACACAACTCAGGTTTTCACTTCTCAGAGAGAGTGAATTCAGCTGAGGTCAACCGCAAGCAAAAAATAAATAAAAACTGCATTCTGAAATCTGCTGGGTGATTTACAGCACGCAACACAAATTGGGGCTGTCAGTCTAATTTTCAGGAGATATCATCATAAAGACAATCTCCATCAGACTACTACAGGTACAGCAACGGTGCACTGTCTGGTTTGCAGATGTTCCCACTGCTCAAATTTGCCAGAATTTCACTGTACTGAGTTAAGTCTTTAATATTTGGAGATAACAGGATAAAGCAAAGGAGAGCCCAGCAGCAGTAACATCATTTCAGTAAGGTTTAGAAAGTTCACCAGCAAGCAGTGAAAGCTTTGCACCAGGCTCCTCAATGGTAGAGGTGATTCAGAAAATGAGTATGACAATAAAATTTAAAAATAGCTCCTTGAGTCTGAGAAAATTTGGGGGTTTTCTGTGTTGCATTTTGACATTGTCTGCATTTTCAGTACATTGGGTGAGAGACTGAATTTTGAAACTAAAACTTTGCAGGAGCTATAGAGAAAGTATCTTCCAGTGGTGCAGCAGTACTAGTTACAAAAAAAAAACAAGGCACCAATTTTTCACTTTCCATTGACTAATCTCATTCTTACTGAGAGATACAGTGATTGAAATCCTTGCCACCGACTGTGTAGCAGCTTCTCTGAAATGAATTTGCAACCTCAGTCTAGATCCTAGAGGACAAAAAAAACCAACCACCCCATAACCCAAAACCCCCTAAAGCACTTGGTATTAATTGGCCATCCTTGCTGGTGGTCTCAGGACAGAGGCCGTGGGCACGGAAAATGAACAAGCTCCTGACCTTCTTCTGATCCTCTCCACGAGGGCTGAGACAATGACTGGGCTATGCACTGCCATTTCCTATTTAATTAAATGGCTAAATGGAAGATTTCCTCTGTGGCTAAATGGGAGGTTTCTTTTTCTAGTGCTGCTCTCAGTCTACTAACTCTTGCAGTCACTTAAGTTGACTGTAACATTTAAAGGAAATAATTCCCCCATTCGGTTTTCCTAGCACAAAGGAAAGAATACGGTACCAATACTGCAGCTCAATTTATGGAGAGACAGATTTATACGTATGTCTTTTGATTTGCATCATTCTTTTCTTTTTAAAGGGACAACCCATGTCATTATTTCCTTCAAAATATGATACGTTTACCTCTAATCCCACTGTAGAGAGAACTTCTGAAAGGTGAGAAAAAGTTGCTTCCATGTAAGATGTACAAACTTCAGCTACCTGATGGTGATGATATATGCACATTATATAATACATATATGTGGAAAACAGCCTTGATGTGACAGCTGAGTCCTAAGGCATCGTAGTAGTCGCTCTGCGTTTGAAAGACAGCTTCTCTACCAAACCACTCAAACAGTAAAATGAACACAATATACTCTCCAGCTAGAACTATGCCCTTAAGCTTCAGTTGGAAGAGGAAAAGAAAACTTCTCATTGAAGTCTATTTTAATTAGGACTGCAGAGAACCAGTTTGAATGAAAGCCTGCCTTTTTTTTTTCCTCCCTCCCCCTTTTTATTTTTTTCCTTTTGAAACCCAAGCTAGAGTTTAAAAAAATCTTGGGTAGGGGTAAAAACCAAGTGAAAAGCTGAAGTATGCTTGCATTTGAAGGTCCTTTAACTGAAGAAATTCCCTGTAAAAACTTGGATTTAGGGATGACAAAGAAAGGATGGGTTCTTATATTCAGTCTGCTTCTCCCATATGATCTGCAGACTGGCTCTGTCATAAAAGCTAGAAAACACTAAACAAGTTATACAGCATTTGCTTAACTGACAAAATATTCACTGATTATTACTGCCATTAGCCTGTTCTTTTTGATTTCCCTATGTATTTGTTTCTCAGCATTTTGGATGTTTAGTATCCTGACACGATGTGTCTCCAAAGCTTTGTCAGATGCTATCTTTCTAGATTAAATACATACAGAAGGATACGCTTTATATTTGCCTGTGACAAGTGCCTTGTTTAACGATGGACTTCCAGGAAGGTCACAGAACCCGCGTCCATCTGTGCACGCGATAACAGCTCTGTGGTACCTGACTGTCACCACTCATGCTAGATTTAATAATTATGAAAAGTTTGAATCACAGCACAAATAGCTGGAAAGGAGACACTATGTACATCACTTGAACCCACCTGCCAGCATTCGTGGGTGTCTGGAACACCCTCAGATGTTTAAAGTGAGGGGTATTTTCTTATTTCCCTGACTGCCAGGGATATCAACTTTCCCCATGAGTCTCAGAGTCATATGCTGTTACTTTAAATGTTTCCAGGCAAGGGGAACACAAAGCCCATTTAAGCAGATGCAAAAATTATTTTGAAACAACAATGCTGCAGAATTCGGTAAGGAGGGGAAACAAGAGAGTTTCAGTACCAACCCAGCACAGGCATAAGGAAACCGTAATCATATCTAATTAGAGTTAAAATAATGTTTCCCTTTGAAATGTTTAATTAGCTCTGTTTTATTACATAAACATTCTTGATGCAGAGCATACTGAGCTAGAAGAGTCTGATGAGTTAAACAGTGCAAAGTGCTCAGGCGCCCAGTGTGGGGCAAAACCTGACAAGGAGTGGCTGTTGTTACCAGATGTCTGGACCATCAGTGGAACCATGATGCTTGCTGCAAACAGCAGGCTATCATTTCAACCTTTGTTGCCTCTACTGAAGCCTCCCATCGTGCTTTCAATTTAACAGCGTCACAAGGAGACAAAGAAATTTCTTACAATATGCCTTTCAGTTCAGAGACAAATCCCATTTAAACTTGTTCAACCTCTCATAACGTATTAGTTATTGTTGCCAGTCTGCATGTCCTCTGGCAACACACTACTTCTTCTGGAGGAGGGAAGCTTTTTCTCCCCACCCCCCACACTTTTTCTGTCTTTTTTTTTTTTTTTTTAAATTCTTGCCCTTCAGTTTGATAAAGCAAGACCAGATTTACTGGCAAACTTACAGCACGCTTGTCACAAGCTTGCAGCAAATTTAATTAACCTTATTACAAATATGGTTTTCTTGAAGATTACATCACAATCTGGTTTCACATCGCCTGCTGCTGATTCAACATATTCTGTGCTTTGGAGAATATGTTCATTTTCTGAAAAAGGTCAAAATGTTAAAATATCTAAAACTTCACTATTTCTTCTGAGTTCCTGTTCAAATGTGGTAGTGTACCAACGTTTTGTCATACGAGAGGTGTTGTTCTCTTGCCGTGTGCCAATTGTAGATGCGTTCACTTCACGGTACAGTTTACATCCTTTTAACAGGGATGGCCAGATGATGGAAAATTTGCTGCTAGTTTAACCCCTCATTAGCACACTGGGACAAAGTGGCTAGAAATGCACAACTAGAATAAGCTGAAAACAAGTTATTTGGAGCATCATTTGGCATTTTGGCTGCATAAGGACAGAGTTAAAATATTACTTTTGCTCATAGAGAACACTGGGAATGAAGAGGTATTAATTAATTTATTTTGCTAATATAAACCAATAACTTTTTACAGTCAGTATGAGTTTTTAAACCCTGAAATGTTTGGTTAAAGGATTTTTCAGTCTCAGTTCCTAGAACCTGGAACAAGAAATTTCCCGCGACGGAAAATGTTGGAATTAAGATTTCTATCAGCACACTTCAAACTCTAAAGACCTGGATAAAAAGACCCTACTTGATCACTTATTTGAACTATACCTGAATTTAGAACCTTTAGTTATTTGCACAGCCTGAGTTAGTCTCCTTGAAAGTGCATACTCTCAGCTAAACTTCTGGGAGAAAGATGAGTCCTTACACGTTTTTTTTTTCATTTAATGTCTAGGGGAGGAATGCCCTTGTCCATATTCATGTAATAACAAAGCAAGACTTCACAGGCTGAAATTCTGTTATGGCGTGGGAGGAAGCAGAGGAAAAAAAAGTCACAGCATCTGTACTAAAATCCTCTTTCATAAAGCATAAAGAGAGAAGAGGGTGTAAAACAAAGACACCTTTGCTAATCGCTAACTCTGTAATTCTATTAGCACACAGGTTTTATCAGATCAGCGGGCAGTGAATGCTAAAAACGATTATGCAAAAAAACCTAGAGTAAACACTAGTACAATAGCAGTGGATCTAAAACCTTGGCATATTCAATAATGTTATGGCTCCCACCCTCCATACAGATAAGGTGGTTGACCAACACAGCACAAGCGCATCAAAGACAATCCATGAAAAGCAGCTGTGCTCCAGAGAAGATAATCTGCAATAGCGAAGTTACTACTAGAGGGTCTAAATATGTCGCTATTGTATATCACCTTTTGTAGGATACCAAGGTGCTGACTCCCACATGACAAAGGTGGCTTTTGCATTTGTGCCTATGTATACATAAGATATGTTTGGTATTATTTTACTTTTAAATACTGAAACAGAGAGGTTTGAAAACTCGTCAAAGAAAGACAAAAAGGGTCTGCCAACCAAGGTCACTTTTTTACCCTGCAAGAGAAAAACAAAACAAGCAAAACTCTCCATCCCATTCCAGTAACCAGAACCTTTCAGACTGTTCTGCTAAACTTAATTAATCTGTAGGTCATTCTAACACTGACATGCATGGAGGTTGTGCGTTATTTTATTGATTCACTTTACAACTAACACAGTACAAATATTAAAGCATTTAAACAGAACTAAAGTCCTTGATTCTCTTAGGAATGTATGTAACATTAGTGACATATTTTGAAACTTTCTGCAAAACATCCAAAGAACTAATTAAATGGACAAGCATGGAAGACGCTCTGCTCGGCCTGTTACCCAAGACCAAGCAAGAAATTGTTAGGAACGTGAAAATCAAGGGGAAACTTGTCCACAGTGACCGTGACGTTCAGGATTTTAAGCTTCATGGAGGAGTGAGAAAGACACAGTAGAACCTTGGACCTGAGGAGAGCAGATTTCAGCCTGTTCAGGGATCTGCTTGTCAGGACCCCAGGGAGACTGCCCTGGAAAGAAAGGGGTTCAAGGAGATTTCCAAAACCACAACCTCCTCAAAGCATATATAGTCTATTCCTCTGTGCAGAGGGTTGAGCACAGGTGGCAGCAGGCCAGCATGGGGGAAGAGAGAACTCCTCAGCTAGCTCAAACACAAGATAATGAAAGGTACACAGGACAAACAGAGATCTTGCCAGAGTATGCAGGGAGGGCGTTATAAATGTTAAGAGCTCAAGGAGCTCAGCTGGAGGTGGAACTAGCAAAGGATGTGAAAAGCAGCAAGAAAAGCTTCTGTAAGTACCTAAGCAGCAGGAAAAGTAAGGAAAGTATAGTCCCAGAGCGGGTAGAGGAGCTAGTGACACAGGACACGGAAAAGACTGAGGTACTCAACCCATTTTTTGCCTCATTTACACTGGTAAGGCTTGCTCTCAGACCTCTCAGGCCTCCAAGCCTACTTGCTGTCTATGAGTGTAAAGCAGCGCCCACAGCAGACACAAGTCAGGTTTGGGATGACCTAAGCCAAACGGACACGTACAGTAGGACCAGATGAACTTCACCTGAGGGAAGGGCAACTGGGGGAGGTGAATGGCAAGCTGAGCTTGAGCTGGCATGGTCCCAGCAGCAAAGCCAGCCAAGAGCCTCCCAAGGCTGTGCAAACAGGAATGTCAGCAGCACGCTCTTGTGGGACCTCACCTGGAGCACCATGTCCAGCTTCAGGCTTCCCAGCACAAGACACGGATACACCCAAGTGAGTTTAGTGCAGGGCTGGGCACTGGAGGACACAGCATGCAAGGAAAGGCTCAGGGAACAGGGTCTGTTGAACATTAAGAAAAGAAAGCAAAGGGAAGCCTGGAGGCAGAGTTGCTGCTTAAAACTACCCACTGTGAAGGGAGATGGAAGGCAGAGTCACCGTTTTCTCAGAGACACTCATCAGTAGAACAGGAGGCAAGAGAACTGTCAGTCAAGTATAAAAAAAAGATTATTTTTTTTTAGGAGAAGGGTGGTCAGGTGCTGGCACAGAGGTTGAGGGAGGTTGTGGAGTCGCCATATTTACAGACATCCAAAACCCACTGAACACAGCCCTGATCAACCTGCTGCGGGAGGTTGGCTGAGACAATCTCCGGAGGTCCCTTTCAACCTAAATTATTCTATAATTCTACAGTTGCACAAAACGTGAATCACATTGGTCTCCTACCACTTAAAGACATCATGGAAATATTCTATACTTAATTGAATTGTTTTGAGTTCTTCGCACAGTTCCTAATAGCTCCAACATTGAATGATTTACTTTGCGTATTTTTACTTCTATTTCTAGTACAGGTTAGACCATCTGATCATGTACTCGGATGCTACATGCCTTTATACTGGTGCTGTACACCAAACACCCTGTTTGAAACTGCCTAACAAACCCGCATACCATGCCAGCACTTCAAACTAATTTACCGTTCCTTGCTTTTCATTCATGCAGGTTATACACTATAAATCTTTCTTTGCGAATCTGTGCCTAAAAGGTGGCAGCTCAGCAAACCTTCCAGCCCTCCTCCTCTTCTAAGATCCTTCCTTTTCTGATAGTCCTTAAACATCATAGGAGAGAATTCCACTTTTTACAAGTGTTAAATCCTGTTTAGACCTATGGATGGTTTTTGCTGGAGTATTTGCTGGAGCGAGTGCTTCAGGCTTTTCCCTTCAGAGTCCCTGCAAATCCACAAAGCTTAACGCAAACAGGCCAGGGATAGGATGATGTCTGGACACTTGGGAGCACATGAGAGTTCACTATATTAATTTCTCTTCCTTCCTGGTACTTTCTGAACCCTTCTTCCTCCTCCTTGCTCCCTTCCAGGCAGTCTGACAGAGGGGGATATGACAGAGGAGAATTGAAGCATACAGAATAAAATTAACTGAGGAAACAATTACTACCCATATGTTTGGAGTTCCCCCCTCCTTTTTGGGAGGAAGGGAGGAGGAGGGAGGGCTTTTTCTCTCTAATAATTCTATTGCTTTGAGGTGCTATAGAATGATGAGTACCATACATAAAGGTTTGATATTATTATATTATATATTATTATAAAAACACCAACATCACATCCAAAAGAAATACTTTAGGATTTATAACATTTCTGAACTCTCAACTTGTGGGACATAACCAGAGACCTTTAGATGACTTGCCCCCTACTACTGTTAATCAAAAATCCTACGAGAAAAGACAAAACCGCTACTGATTGCATATAAAAAAAGCAGACCCTGAAAGCTTTATAGCAGCCAGCTCTCTTATCACAATTCTCCATGGACAAAACACCTGTTTACGCTGGCAACAAATGAAAAAACAACTTTTCTCTTGTTTAGTATGTGCTGTAGTAATACAGAGACCTAAGAGACCTGCACACTGTTTTTCACAAAATTCTCAAACTTAGCTGAGCAGGAAACTATGTCCTATCCTTTAGAAAAACTGTGCAATTTCAAACTATTGAACTTGACATATTCCAACAGAAACGTATGGTTTCATTAGAAAAATTCCAGAGGAAAACATGTTTTATAGATGGAAAAAAAATAGTGACTGGCTTTAAACTTCAACCTTAAACTGTGGTAGATGTGGACACTGCAATGATTATATCCACAGTGATGCGCAGAAAAAAGTGGAAGTGAAAATTGTTATGGAGTATGCAAGTAGTCCTTCAAAATATCGTAATAGCTAGGCCAATGAAGAAGAGGAAGACATGTACTGGAATTTTCAGTGCATGTGCACAGCAAATTCCAGAAGTGTTCAAATTCCTGATCATGAACTAAAACCAGGAACCCTCAGATGAAGCACACTCTTTGGTTAAATCCTCCAGTTACTATATTAAAAAAAATTTAAAAATCATCTGATTGGAGACCAGACATCACACACAAAGAGGGAATCTTTTGACAATAGCCAGCTAGAAAATCTTCCACCCAAAATTATCTTCTAGAACAGTACAGCCCAATCTTGCAGCTGTGTAAGTGATCAAGCGCTTTCTCATAAAGGTATTGGGGCCATACGTCACACATCTGTCCTGCTACACGTCACCTGCCACCACCACAGTAAGTCATCCAGACCTCAGCCCACCCCTGAAATGGGCTCAGGGTACACAACAAAGACCACCACGAGTCAGATGAATCGTCCTGGTAGCCCGCATGTGCCCCACAGATTACAGATTGGTTAACCCTATTAGAGACGGAGGAAAACCGCGTTATTCAAAGTGCTCACTGATGTCTTCAGGAACGATGCATCTAGTAACAGCTTTTCTGTCATAAGTCAGTAATTTGGAAAAGGCCTGCATGTACCATAAGAGGGAAATTAGAGATAAAACATTCTCTAATTTCTTTTGCAACACCTGTGTGTAGCATAAATATGCATTGCTCCCTCCTACTCTGAATGGTGCCAATGCTTATCGCGTTAGAGGTAATTCAAGCAACTAGAAAATCCAAAAATCTTGGCCAGTGCTTTCATTTCTCATTTTGTCCTCTCGTGATCCAGGCAGTGTCAGATCCCGGTGTTCTTTGAATGAGGCACCCTGATCAAAAGTGAAAGAGGTTACCTACACCATATAACAGTCTAGTATCTCTTGAGTTATCCTTTTAGTAGAAGTGCATTACCATCCAGTTATGTTCAGTAACTTTTCCAGCTAACGGAAACACACAAAAGCGATTGGAAGCTGCAGAGTATTGCTTCAGTGACATCTGTTGCACATAAAAACTAAATGGTAAAACTGAAGATAACAAGAGAAAAGCTAATAAAATCGCAAAGTCAACTTCTCAAAAACTAGGAAATACTGTTCTCTGTGCAAGTGCATTTCAGACTGTATGGACAATGTATATCTAGTCCATGAAGAATTTGAGTATTTTTTAACTTCTGCCACCTGGGAATGACATGTCTGAGGGTTTGCCCTGGGAGACAGATGAGATAACGTCACTACTGTGTCCAGTGCAAGGCTTGAGCAAGCTTTGTAAGAGTGGATGCACTGGAGGGTTGATGTGCAAAAACCTGGGTAATTCTAATGAACTTTATCAAATGTATTTTTATAGGCTGATTAAATATTAATTAGGCATTAAAAAAGGTGGGGTTAAAAGTAGATCATATGCTCATAGGAACAGAAAGAACATACCTGACACAGAAGCCACGTATCCATTCAAATACTCACAACTGTAACATTTCAGGTTACTGCTTCGACAGGTAAAATGACAAGTATCCAAAGAAACTTTCCAAAATTGAACACAGACAAACAAAGTATTTTTCTGTAGTCCTCTTCTCCATCATGTTTGGAATGAAAGTTTTTTGTTTTTTGTTTTTTTTAAAAAAGCCAACAAAATTTAGGTAGAGAAGAAAGTTTTGCATAAATGTATAAATGCTTTGGATTCCTACCACTCTGAAAAGCTAAAAAAAAAACAACTCCAAACCATCAGATGAAGAGACAATTTACCCATCTTCAGATAAAGAAAATATTTTTTACCTTCCTTTTTTCACTTCCACTAGTGATTCCATCAAAAAAGCTAATCTAAAATTTCTCTTAAAAATTTGATTATTCTATTTTGACATTTCAACAAGCAAATTATCACTCTAATGAAGACTGCAGTTTCTTAATGGGTTCTCATTCCTGTAAGAATAACAGTAACACAGGTATCAAAATGATTTAAATAAAATTAACAAGGTTATTTTCTTGGTATACGTATGTCAACTGACAGAGTTCTCTAAAAACTGTTTCGTCAGGAAAATTCAATAGTTCTAAGGGAAAAGCTCCCATCTTAAGTCTTTTGGCCCAGTTCTTCAGTACCATGAGATTTAAACAGAGTAAATAAGGGTTGGAAATCCACAAGATTACTATCTATTTATAGTAGAGCTCAGTAATCTTTAAGCACTTATCATTAACATGGCAGTTACATCACCTGTGATTAATTCTTTTGCAATTAATTCTAGTTTCATTTTGTTGAATAAAAACGTAATATTATTATTACTTCCGACTCACATGCCATCTTTCATTGCAAAGTGATTCTAATGTGTTTTAAAAATATATATACATTACATATATTTTTCAACTCAACAATGAAACGAGCCACCTGTGGTGGGTAGGTGAACAGTTGAAGCATAGCACAATTCATAAATGAAGTAGAGAGAGAATGGAAATTTTGGCTGGCATTAAAGCACGACCTCAGTCTTACAGAATAGGTCAAGGATTTTTTAAATCCCCAGAGAACCAAAGTCTCAACCTGAAAGTCTAAGCACAGAGAACACAAACCAGTTGAGTCACTACTGTAAAGGTAAACCACAAAGATGACTCACACTTGTTGGAATCTGGGTTTTGCTCCTAAGACCTTCTATCTTGCTTTATGACGAGCTACCATAAGTAGATTCAGCAAAATGGAACTCCTTAAAATAAAATAACAATTTTAAAAATTCCTAAACTCTATTGGCATAAAAAAAAAGGTAGAAATGGGAATGATAATATTGCATACACTAAGTCCTTCACGTACAAGGCTTGCTGTAACAGCACACACACCTTTACTCCTCACACTTTAAAGCCAGGAAAGGGCTTGGATGAAGCATTTCAACAGTTACTCAACTCCAAGGACGGCATTCCGCCCTTGCCTTGGGAGACACCGGCTCTGTTATCACAGATACCAACAAACTCAACCGTTTATTGCTCAAGAAGGATTTTTTTAAAGCTTTTTGTCTTTAATGTAGGCAAATGAGGTCTGCAAATATTCACTAGAGTCAGGCATGCTGTGAGCATCGTCTTAATGAGACCATAAGGATGCAAGCAGGAAGAGCTATTTCAGCAGGTCTAAAAGGTAATACCCAACAGTTAGACTTCTTAATTTCACCTAAGTGTGAGCAACTGAAAAGTAGAGGCAGAAAGCATTTAAAACGAGGAACAAAGCAATACTGTAGCTGCCACCGTGGATTTAAAGACAGGACAGCTTTCAAGAGCTGACCAAATTGAGTGAAAAAGCAAAACAGGAATGCCCAAAATAAGAGCATGGTATACAGTTTCTTTTCTCCTTTTCAAACACTTTACCTTTAAAATAGTTTTCACTGTCTCAGAAACACATTGAATATTCCCAAACTCTACATTTAATGCTTCTTAACAGGCAGAATATTATTTATTCCAGGAATCATATTTGCTAGTCAGCACAACAAACAAGTACATCAGTAAGTTTCTCTGAAGAATTTCTTAAAATTGCAGATGCGAGATGCAGAATAACAAATCTGTACCAATTCCTCTGAAGAGATCACAGAATTCCTCTCTGAATAATTTGGGCTGAAATGGACCTCAGGTGGTCTCCAAGTCCAGCCTGCTGCAGAAAGCAGGGTCAGCTCAGAGTTTTATCCTGTTGCATCCTGAAAGCCCCCAAGGATAAAGACTGCACACAGCCTCTCCGGGCAACCTGCCCCACCGCCTGACTGTCCTGTATGAAGATGTTCTTCCTCATGTCCAGTCTAAACTGCTCTGGTTTCCATCTATGCCCATTGCCTTTACTGCCTCCCACCATGCATCACCCTGAAGATCCTGGCTCTGTCCTTTCAATCCCTTCCCCATAAGACCAGGCAGGCTGCTGTTAGGACCCTCAAAGCCATCTTCTCCCCAGGCTGAAGCAACTCTGCTCCCTTAGCTTCTCTTCACAAGGCAGGTGCTCCAGCATCCAACCACCACAGTGACCATCCGCTGAACTCGTACTGGTTTGTTGATGACTTTTCTCGTACTGGGGGGCCAAAATTGGACATGGCATTCTGGGTATGATCTAACAAGTGCTGATTAGAGATGATCATCCCTTGCTTCCCATCACTTGTGCCCTTGTTGATACAGCCCAAGAGGTCACTGGCCATACCTGCTGCCAGGGCACTGCTGGCTCATGCCCAGATGGTTGCCCACCAGACTGCCCTTGCAGCCCCTGATGTTCCTTGCCAGTTTTGACTATGGTTGACTTTTGTCATTCCTGACACCATCTCTGTGTGCCCAAGCAGTATCTATTAAGCTTCTCCTTTGTAATTCCCAAAGTTGATCAGAATTACTTCATAGTTTTAAAAGTAGTTAAAGTAACTTTTTTGGTAGAATTCAGAATTTAATGAAATTCTCTTCATGATAAATGTTAACAGTTTTCTCAAAAACTCTCCAAATCTCGTTTACCTTTTGACCAAAAATGAAGGCAGAGGGGGGGAATAAATCTGAATTTTCATTTGAAAGTATTCTGTCAATCAAATTGGCTACTAACTTTGCAGCATAATTCATAGTGCAGCTATACTACAGATTATTTTCCATTCAAGGATCTGAGGCATTCTCCAACCAACACATCGTGCATTTTGCAGTAGGAATAGAGAGAGCAGATGGGAGCACGGGTCTAGCTCAAGGTCACACAGCATGGTTATGACCATGCCAGGCACAGGGCAAGGTGACAGTCTGCCAAGTCCCCATTCTGTGCCTTACAGTATCATCTTTTCTCAAGAGATTATGTCAGGACACTGGTAGAGAATTTTCTACTGAAAGCAATATTCTATTCAGCTTACGAGCCTCAGATTCTCATCAATATCCTTCCAGAAATTGAGGAAAAATGGCATCTCTGTGTCTACACAAGTAAGATCCCATTTATACTAAAATGTATAAGATTACTTCAGGGTCAAAATGTGCACAGTTATCAAAGATGAAAAGAACAGGTGTTTTCTTGGTGACTTAAAAAGGAAAAAAAAGGAACTAGGTAAGGATTTGGGGGTTGTTTTTTAAAAAAAGAAAAAATCAAAAAATGAAAAATGAAAAATTTCCAAAAAATCTTGAAACAAGAATTGAAAATTATACACTATGTAATACAAAATTTTGAATGGTTATGAAAGTGATGCAGTAGGGAATTCTTGCTGTAATATGGAGGGAGAGAAAGCAGGCAGCTTTCCCTGCTGCATTCTTCCTGCTGGACCATTTTAATATGGGAGTAACAACTACCTAGGAAGTTTGCACCACTAAGAGGCTCATTTTCAAATTTGGGAGGAAGGAAACAGTCTGGTAGACAAACATTAGCTCCCTTTTCAGTTCTGTGGAACTACTGTAAGCTTTCACACAACTACATCAATTAGCGAACAACAGTGTGATAGTGCTTCTTCATGAAGCAGCACTTGCATTTCATGGTCAAGTACATGAAACCTACCATGATACCAAAGGTGTTAGCAGATCCTTACAAAGCTTTTATGACCACGTGTATTTTTCTAAGTTAATTAACTTGACTAGGCTGAAAACAGAAAGCCAACATACAAATTGTGCCAGACCAGTAATATAGCTTGCTTTTTAATTGAATGTCAACACAACAGCAATTTCTATTTACTCCTTTAACCTATGGATAAATAATTACAAATAAATTCTTTCTCTCATAAGCCTCCAAATGGGAGAAGCCTGTGACAATTATTTCAAAAAGGTTTTCCAGCTCTCATACTCTCAGGCTCTATTTTGTTGACTGTAAATCACCACAGCTGAAACTGAGTCTAGTTCCTGAAAATTTTGTTATGTGTATTTTAAAATACTTGCCATGACCTTAGCACAGCTAAGAATTATATAAACAGAGGAGAAGAACGCATTGTTTTCTGAATTATAATCAACTTTTGAAAAAAAAAAAAGTAATACTCAAGATTCTCAAAATCCAGTGCTTTAAAAGTTTTAAACCTATGCAAAATAAAGTCTATTACTACTAATACACAGACAAAATTAAGTTGCTTTGGATCGAGTCATTTTCTTACAAAAAAAAAAAAACCAACCATTTTTATTTTCAGTACAAGCAAGTGTTTTCTCTAAATTTTCTTTCACAGACAACATTTCCCTACAAGGTTACCAGTGACAAGGGAACACTCAGCCAACGGCTTTGACAACGTTACAGTAAATAAAACTATTTGAAAGACGTTAGTAAGTTAAGCCTGGGACCTACCCAGTAAACAGCTTTATTCCATCATTACACAGTCAGTAAGTCTGCACCGAGTCCATCGCGGGGCCATGTTGTTACGAGCAACCTTTCACCACTTGTTGCTTCACCTTCTGCTCGAGCTCCTTACGCGGCATGTGAAACAACATGCATAAGGAGGTTAACGAGGACTAGACAAAAGGCTGCAGAGCTCAATCAAGGCAGGCATGGATCACTGTCTTCTCAATAACATCTCTGTTCCCCCCCCTCCGCCCGCTGCCCATCACTGCCATCGCCGCACACACGCACACGCTCCAGCTTCGAGCCATAAATCTTACAAAGTCACTCAACTGACAGCCTAATAACATGAAAGAGGTATCTGCAAACAAGATGGTTTCAAACCACTGCTGGTGACCCTGAACAAATCAGGGCCCAGTTTCTTTTGCAGCCTGCGTTTCTCCCCTTCAATCACTTAACCGGGCAGATTGATGTGACACCGCAGAAATAAACCAAGCTGCCTCTCGTATACTCTCTCTCTCTCCCCGGCTCTCCTGCTTTCTGGCATTCGCTAATGATGAGATCTGTCGGTCCATATATGGCAAAAGTCCAACGCTCAGAGTCAGTTGGGTGTCAGAAATGCAGCTTCCCAACAACATCAAAAAAACCCCTCCCCCCAGCCCCCACTACAAAACCCACTTCTCGCCGTCTCTTGTGTTTTCATTTATTATTTACGAATTTCTTCTTTTAAAAGAAATATAAAAAGCAAACATGAAAAACAATACAACCCATCTCTCCATGAACGTAATGGTCTAAAACCTTGTGAAAACATGATTGCAAATTGCACCCTTTGGGAACATAACCAGAATACTGTAGTGTTTTGCACAAAGTTGGGGATGGGAGCACTTGTTTTAATCCCCCCGAAGCATCTCTATCTTCAACTTCTCTTTAAAGCCGCAGCAGTACCTGAATCCCTCCTACTCTTTAATAGGGGTACAAGCACACAAGTAAAAAGCGATTTTAGCACGTGCCCCCCTCTCCCCAACCCCAAGTAAAGAAGACACCAAATAATTTAATAACAATTATGCTTCTTCACAGAGAATGACTATCAATTCAGATATCCTAAATCCCAGGCTAATTACTTCTATGAAGTAGATGAAAGGGAGATTAAACGGCTGGCACTAAGAGCAGCAGATACATCCACCAAAACAACCCTCTGAGGCACCTCTACCTCTATCCTTCTCATGCAGATTTCTTCAGGATGCTATATAGAGATGTTGGAAAAGCAAGTAAAAACATACATATTTATTCATTAAAAATATTTTTGTATGCATAACATTTAAATATTTGTATTATTACTTTTATTTCCATTGTCCCACTCTTTTTTTTACAGAATCTTACTAAGCAAATAATTGAAAGACTGAGAACTTTATAAGCTGTGCTCATGACAGAAAAGCTAAACACAGAAATGTTGGGAATTCAAAATATTGCACTGATAGATTTCAGCCAGTTTTCTCTTGCTTACACCAAACCTTCTGGTTCTCATTCTCTAGTAGAGTGTTATCATACCTGGGTAGCAGACTAATCTCAGTTTAGGTAAGCATAAAGAAACAATGGCTTTAACACCACATCTAGCAGCAATCCATTTGGCCTTCTCTCCAAGCTGATTTGACAGCCGGTATTTTTGAGGACTGGACCTCAGAAAAGCACAGAGAGCAGGTGTTCCCAGAGATTGCTGGTCACTGCTTTTTTTCAGAGCTGTCTTGACAAGGAAAAGGGCTCGCAGTGTAATTGTATAAAGCAAATCAAAACATCAAAAGTGATACTGACAGCAACTTTTGGAAGGTCCCAGTTTCCTGAGAAAAAGGACAAGGACTCAGCAGCTAACACCAACCAACACAGAATCATTCAAGTTATGCTTTACTGAAGAGTGCAGTATGCATTATGGCTAAGCCACGTGTGAACAGACCAACTGGAGAAGCAGAACTCAGCAGTGGCTAAACTCTTACCAAGAAGTGTACTTGCGTTTTTACCTAGGCCACCAGCAGTAACAGTTACCTAAAACTGATGGCAAGTTTCATGAGGCCAAAACTGACTAATTCGTACTACTGGCTTGTCGTCAGTGGTCTCTGTGAAAAGCTTGTAGGACGACAGGAACCACAAGCTTACATAAATGTAAGTGTAAACAGCATCCAGAATAATATTTTATAAAAACTTATCAGGAACTTCTAGCAAGCAATTTACGATGGGAACAGTCAGCTAGTCTGCTAAGGTCACCCAGAAATAACTATGATGTGTCCACTGCAGTCAGCTCCAGAAACAGCCTCAAACCACTTAATGCCATCCGCGTACAATGAGTTGTGTACAAAAAATCCCACCATTACATATCAAGAAGGGCTGATTCCAGAAAAGCCATTGTACTCATTTACATTTGTACTCTAAAAGTATGGAAGTCGGGAGAGACATAAAACCAGTTAAGGCAGGGAGGCATGCAAGGGAAAACACAAGCACATTGTCAACTTGCAACTCACAAATCTAGACATGAAAGCCAACACAACCAGAGAGGTATTAAGACAGCGTCTTGCATTCAAATTTAACCTTTGTTTTTAGTCTCATATCTGAAAGCCTGATATCTAGGGGCTGGCAGAGCTAAAGGCACAGTGTTGGGAACTTCTCTAGCTAGTGGCTCTTCTTCAGCAGCAGGTGACTGAGATGGCTCTCATTGCTTCAAGAAGGATCATACCGGACTAGAAATGCTGATTTAATACTTCCTACTGAAATTTCACAAGGATAATATTGGTTATAAAGCTCATATAACATATTGAAATCCCTAAATCTTGTGTCTGAACTCTGTGACATTTCCATTAAAAGGTTTACTAAATTTAGAGCTGATGTGATTTCTATGCAACCCTTATGCCTGAAGAGATTTGCTCTTCGGTATTCTGATGCAAGTTTGGAATATTTCCACTGATAAATATTTTAGAATCAAGAGTTTTCTCATCTCTGTCTTTCCTTTTGCCAGTTAAAACAGAAATCACAACGTATCAACAGTTTTTCATTAAAAGTAGTCAAACTTACCCTAAGGAGTATGAATTTGACCCTCAGAGTTTTTTTTTCCTTATACTGCTTCAGCTGGGTCACACAACCTGTTTTATACCATTGCTCGCACTTGTTACCAGTCTCCCAGTTAGGGGAGACTGTAAGATCTTTCCCATTTTCCTGTATTGTCCTGACGTTGTCTCTACTCACCCCCCCACCCAAAAATTACCTCAATGAAATCAAAGCCTAGAAGAAAGCTACCAAGAGAGAAAAAGCAAACCTCCACTAAGCCCATTGTAAGCAAAGATATGAGCAGAAGAAAGTTCTGGTACACACAAAAAGAAAAAGCAAAGGAAATAGCTAAAGAACACATATTGTATATGCAGCCTGCTAAGAATGCCATTTTTCAAATGTCCTCAGCCCAGGATGGCCTATTTGCTGCTTTGAACTTATTTAATAACATTAAGCAAGAACACTTAACTATCTAAAAGAAGGATCAGTGGCATAAATCAGACATCATTTCACATATTTCAGGATCAAAGCTGTAAGGCAAAATGATTTGTGAGGATGTTTGAACAGCTCTAATATATCACAGTTCGTTTTGAAGGATACTTAGGCATATTAGTTGCCCAAATGATGATTCCTTTGCATAGTTGTAGCCAAAAAGAAAAGAAAATTTAAACTTTTCATTCAGGAATTGGTTTCCTCTATAACTTTGATTTATGTATAGCATCAAACAAAGCAGATGAAGAACTCTGTGAATTTGAATTATCAAAATTAAAACCAGGAGAGTGAATTGATTTTTTTTTTCCCAAATGATCAAGGCTAATCGAAGTGACCAGCACAGAAATTGCACAATCAGTAGCCAATACAAGTTAATAGGAGCTATATAGCCAATGTTCAAGATTACACTCATATTTCATTCAAACTTTCTAAGACTGTGGGGATAGAGCATGGCCTACAATACTGCTTGACTTGAGGACATGCACTAGCTGTAATGTTCAATTTTAAAACTTATTTTTCTTCATACACACAACTGCTTGCCATGGTGGAGTGCCCAAGAAACATCTCAGCTTAAAATTCTTTAATAAGCAAGGTTGGACCAGATGATATTTTGAGGTCACTTCTAGCCTGGCTTGTTCTGCAATACTCTGAAAAACTGCAGCCATAAAACTTCCATGCACACTAACACAGTTATGATTAGAATCAAACTTTCCAAGCTTGTAGGTGTTGGAGCTGTACCTACATAAAGTGAATTTCAACATTCTAACCCCTTCCTTCTCCCACCCCAAGAAAAACACTCAAAGAAAGGTCAACCACTTCTTCAGGCAGCTAGTCTACAAAATACAAGTCAAGCTGATGTGTCTCAGTTTCTGGAGCTGAACATTTGTTACTGATTTCCCCTAAAAATCCAAGGTTATCTGTTGTTCTCTCGTCAGCTTTCTTCACTGGTCTCTGGGCTTTAGAAAGAGCTAGCTATCAGGTTTTGGGATATGGGCTTTTTTTAACTAGGGAGACCCAAGCTCACAGCTGCTCGGGTACTACACTCAAGGTTTACATTATCACCAAGAACACCAGGTAGCTGCAAACTCAGTACCAGTTGGTTCCCTCATCCTGGTTAACATCTACTGTTCGTGAGAACAGAGGTAAAAGTCACAGAAGAGGGCAACAGTACCGCTAAACTCAGGCACCAGAGCAGTCTCAGAAAATCCTGACTTCTGGTGTGTGGGGGTTGGATTATCACCCAGTCTCAAATAAAAGCAACAAGGAGGAGGCAAGAAAACCAATGGGAAATTAACATTTTCAGAAAATGCATTTAATGTTCACAAAACATAATACCATTTAATGCTTTATAAAAGTCTGTTTAACCAGCAAGTTATTTAAATTAGCAAGTCTAGAGTCACAATTTAATTCTCTGTGAAAAGGAATTCCATTTCTTTGTTAAAAAGCAATCCCTCATCCTTCTCCCAAGACATGCACACATATACAACCTTGCCATAAGTAGCATTATTCAAGTAATCACAGCAACAAAGAAGGTTAAAAAATACCTATTCTCCCATGCTCTCCATTCGTTAGGATACAAAACCCAGTACATTCAATTAAACATCTAAATGTATTTGCTAAAGAAAACTAAATACTCTTAGGTCCAACGTTCTCAATAAGCTCATAGCAAACTTCTGCAGAAAACAATAACCAGAGCTCCTATGGTATCATTTTTAGAGTATTCTTACAGTTGCTTGCTGTACTTTTTTATGCTCTTGCTGTAAATTCTTTGGCATTGAGGCCACAGCTTTAAAACAATTATTGATTAGTTTAAGAGTCAATATGCACTGTAATGTAGGGGAAGACTGCTATGAACTGTGTGCACCCTGATTCAGGACCTCATAGACTCATAATGTACTAGACATTCACAGAACACTCGTGTAATTCTTGTACATATGCATACACACGAGGAATCTGGATGACAGACCTGACGGGAAGGCATTATTACAAATACATCAGAAGAACAAGAGGTGGGTATTGACTTACAACCATCTGATAATTGTAGACATACCCAACTGTATCGATTTCATAACAAGCATATGGGTCAGCTCAAAACCTGTCCCGAACAGCGTTGGGTAGCAAACGGTCAGAGAGGACAAATGTATAATACTCACATACCATCTACAGGCACGGAGGGATAATCTGACATCAGAACTTCTTCAGCCACAGGTTGCATCCTCGTGCTTAATAATACTTCATGGATCCTTGCAGTAACTTTTAATACTTAGAATATCACGTAACAAAGGGCACCACAGTTAAGGTGAGGGCACTCGCCTAATACTTTTATATGATTCTGTAGGCAACACCAAGAAATGGACTTCTAAGGTAAATTAGGTATACAGGGAAAGACGATTTGCATGTTTAACAAAACAAGAATACACAGTTTTGGTATTTGCTTAAATAACAGCATTTGAAAAAGCTCCACTTCCATAAATGCCATAGGATTGAACTCTGTCCTTTGCTAAGCATCATATCTGAAAAGGGCTTACTGTAGTATAGATCTCAGCTGCATGTTTAAAATATGCCTGACATATGGGGAAACTTTCCACAGATTAAATGATACTGAAAATAATGACTAAACACTGAGTCAGAAAAAAGTAAAAAGAAGATATATGCGGCCCCTCCATCCCTCCACTCAGCCACCCTAAGTAAGATGATGTGTAAAAGAAAAGATAAATTGCACTATTCTATAGATTAGAAGAATTACAGAAAGGTCAGATATCTAAAAAGAGAAATGATATGATGAGAAAGAACTGAAAGAGTATAGCTCTAGGAGGGCAGTTAATATTTTATGTTACAATAACTCAGAAATGTAGGAACCTTAACTTTATCTGGAAATACAACTCTCTTGATTCAAGTAAAATAGTGAAAGCCTCATTGGTTTGGTTTTGTTCCTTTTTGAATGGGACTGGAAGACAGAGTCTGACCCTCTGCCATCCAATACTCCAGCACATGAGCAGTCTCAGTTTTCGAGAATGCTTGGGAAGTAAAATCCCTCTCAGAAAAGCATCTCTGAGAAATCAATTTAGCCTATATGTAATGCTAGTTGTTATGAGTCAGGGCTCAGCGCAAAAGAAGGTAGCTGAATCAATCCTGAAAGCAGTGAAGTCATGTGATGTTCCAAGAATGAAATGGTACCACTATCGAAAGCAATGGTACTTTTGTATAGCTTCAAAAAGACATATTTTCTGACAGATTTTAGAAGGTATACAGAGTAACAAAAAGGAAAGCAGAAGAACTTTAGTATCTTAATATAATAACCTTAGTAAATAATTTGTTAGTGCTAACAATACGAACTTGGAGAGTGAGTTAAGCAAACATATTAGAAAATGTCTGAATCTTTACAAATACAAACAAAACTCAAAAGATATTCTCAGCTGAAAAAAAAAAAAAAAAGTAATTTTAAGATCCCATCTTCAGTGGGTGGATACCTGCCATTCCTGATGCCCAAGCCTGACCAGGATATGCTCACATGGAGCCAAGAGAACCCCTGTGCCCCTGGCAACCACGGGGAGGTGTGCTCACCTTTGCAGTCAGTGCCCATACAGATGCGGAGTGGGAACCCAGCTTTCTGAGCTGCTAAATGTGGTGGGTGAGAAAAATAAGAAGACTTAATAGATTGCTAAAAACAACAGTGGAATGAGGTGCTGGGATATACCATCAGGAAAGCAAAAAGACTGCAGAACTGTGAGAGGAGAATTTCTGATACTAGAGCTAGGAGAGATGAGTAACGTGAGCAGATAGCTGAGGGCTGTTGCAGCACAAATAGGGAATATGAAAAACTTTAACTGTTAGTCTTAAAGTGAGATGAAAACAAGCAGAGAGTGCCAGTATCCACTGAAAAGTGGACACCAGAACCAACTCAGAGGGGAAAAAGGCACTAAGGAAAGAAGACCATTAACAGTATAGACAAGCCATGAATTGGCTAGTGGACATGGGAAAACAGCTTAGGAAAGAAATTCCCCTCCCTCCCCAGCACCCTGACAATTCTGTCTCTCTCCAGGGCGATGAGAGGGCAGCAACCTACAGCTATACCCCTGTAGGCAGAGAGGGGCAGAAATCAGTACAGCCAGGTGCGAGGAGTCAGTAGGATGGACAGGGTGACATTTCTGTTGTTTTCCCCCCACAAAGGTTCATAAGCACTGTTCAGGTTGCAAAGTAAAGAACTGAAAGAGAGAACTGTGGGATTTAAGTTGACTGTGCAATCTTAATTCAGTTAGCTGGTGCATATGTACCATGGTAGTCTATAAATAAATCATGCCAGTCTTTTCCACTGAAAATGTCACCCGCAAGATAGATTCTGCTTGCTTAACAAACAGTCATTTCATATTTTGTTTATTTTCAGCATTTGTTGTAAAAGCCTGACCTTATTTACTCTATGATATTCAGACTCCTCTCTGATAAAGCAACTCCCTTCTTGGCTTTTCTGCAGTCTCCCATCAACTGAATTGCTACGGTATATCAAATACAGCAGCCTACCAACACGCACACCCACAGGAGGACTAACTTAAGTTTGCACAAGTTACCTTAATTATGCCTTCCTCTCTCCAGCTCTCCTAATCTCTCAGTGCTCGGGCTTTCTATCTTACCAGTGAAATCAGCATTGCCTTTTGTGGTTGATACCTGAAAACTCACTGCAATGCATCGAAGTCATAGCTTCCTTAAGTTACTGTAAATTTTGTTTAAGATAAAAGTTGCATGAAGATATGAAACAGAAAGGACAAATGAAAACAGTAACAAGAAATGCAGATGATATCCTTTCAATCTACACATTAATAACGTATTAGAACAAGCATCATGGCTATACAATAGCATAATAGTCTTTGGAGCACATACCTATAAAGAAATGAAAAAGAGGCACTAAATTTGAGAGTTTAATGGTATAAACAGATTAGACTCGCAAAGAATGGGAGGCAAACAGATGGAGAGGAAACTCAAGAAAAAACCCACACATACTCCAAAATCCCCCAGAGCAGGCTGCTGGCAGAATCGGGGTCCCTGCAGTCCCAGCCCAGCGCTGCCTCTCTAAAACCACGCAGCCTCCCCCTGAATCGTGGAACGAAACCAAATTTATCTGTGGGGCTTCTGTGGAAAATCAGGAATAGACATCAAAGCCTCCTTTATTTTAATCTATTAGCAGTACTAAAATTCATTTTCCTTTCTAATATACTAGTATTAAACTTATCATTTTATCATTAAGATTATTGTTTTCCCTACACATTTGCAATAGCATCCATCATGATAGTATTGGAGAGCTTTCAGCATCTCCATTTCAGTTAAATGAATTGCATAAATTCTTCTATTTCTACAGAGGGTGAGAGGCACAGAGGATAAGAGGTTCTTAGCAGGGCTTCTGTAAAGTTAAAGACGCACAGATTTGTAGAGTTAAAGATGCATAGACTTAGCCCAAATCTGATTCATTATCTTCGGTAATACCAAGCAGCAAGTATTAATGTAAAATCTTTTAAAAAAAAATCTTTACCAGCAAAGAGGAGTATGTAACTTTGGCTGTTTCTATGGATTTTAATTGATTTTTAATCTGCTGATGGTAGACTGTAAATAACTGCTCAAAGCACACACAAGTGCAAGTCAATAGGAAGTTTTATTAGTTTGCTTTCAGAGAATTACAGCAATGATCGAAGGACTCTGAAGCACGCAGAGGCTCACAACCTGAATGGCTTCTCTTCTCCTCACAGGCTGTTTGAACACGGCCTCCATAAGGGTCCAATTCAGCCAGAATTTACATTTGACTTCCGCACCACGGAAGCCTAAGATGGCTGCAAAGAAAGTGCTAACATTATTTTTTTTTGGTAGAATAGGGCCCTAATTCATTGGCAAAGCAGCCAGAAAAAGCTCTTGTATATAGCACACCCTGTCTATAAATCATTTCAGAGTTCCAGAAAAGGTTCTGAAACAAATTATCTTTTTTTTTTTTTTTTCCCCCCTCTCCTGTAGCAAACGAAAAGGAAAGTGTTGTGCATGTAAAGACTTACTTTCTTCCCCACTTCTTTTCATCCCTTTAAATGGTCTACTGTCTATATTTTTATACAGGAACGTTCTGCAAGTGTTCCCAACACCCTATCCATGTGTTTTTCTTCACGTCAATTGTCTTCCTGACCTGTAGCTCGCACTATTTATGTACAATGGAAAATCAGGACCTCTGAAATATTCTTCTCAGCTGGCACCCAAAGCTTCTCCCTTTCCACAACCCCCTAATTCCATTCTGCCATTTGAAAAGAGGTCAGCAAATCAATCAAGTTTAAAAGAGTTAAGCCAAGAAACGCCTTATTTTTAGTGAATCCAGGCTATCAAAGTAGGAGAAGAAAATGACAGAGCACCCTTCCTCATATAAGCAGCCTGGGCAACACCTCTGCTTCTACCCCTCCTCCCCGGCAAGGCACCCAGTGATAAACAGCTCACAGCAACATATCTACCCAGCATCAACACCCTGGATGTTTTGGAGAAATCCTGAGAATAGTTATCTCATGCTACACTCTTAGTCCTACAGCTTGGCACTGTAGGAATTTATGTGACTCACCCAGAAACGGAAAGCAAGAGAACAGTATGCAGCAGAAGTGTGGCAGAATACGCTGTCAGTTCCACCGACAACCACAGACACTCAAGAGGTTGCTTCAGCATCTTGCCTATAATTTAAACTGACTACCAAAGAAGTATTTGCATACTTATAAAAACCCAACAACAAAAAAACCAAACCACAACCAAGAACAATAGTCAATTTTCTTAGCCAACCTAAAAGTTTGTAAGGACGGTGTCACCATTATCTTCTGCTCATATTAAAAAAACAAACAAACAAAAAACAAAAAAGAAACAAAAAAGAAGGAAGCTCTTCATCTACATTTAAAACTCACAGTAACTCAGCATGGGAGAATGAAAGGAAATGGCAAAAACCAGTCATACGTATCAAACACAGGAGCTTCCTTTGAGAGGACTTTGACAGTTATCAAATACACCCAGAAATAACTCATTTCACTGTCCGTCCTTTAAATAATCAGTTTCACCCAACTCATGGGTCCTGTGCATTATCAAATTTGTGGGTTACCTGTGTAGTAGTGCAAAGATGGTTGAAGCCACCCAGCGTTACTTGTACCACTCACATCATCAGTGATAAAGTACCCAATTATATATCCCTTGTGGTGGTGGAAGATGACACACATTTTACCACGCATTACAAAAGGCAAAAAGGAAATCATACCACCACAGAAAAAACACTGAATGGAAAAGCAGAAGCTATTGAGATTACAATATTATCCATTTTACCGTCTTTATCAAGATAAATGTCTTACCCAACATAGAAAGACAGCATATTGCTTTCCTGCCTAATTTGAGAATAAAATCTTTAACATAAATAATATTTATGAAGATACATCTGGCCCAAATTCCATGAGGGTCTTAGTATACTTTTAATGTCAGCTGCAAAGAGAAACACCAGTGACGTCCTCACATGCTTAGGTAATTTGCCCTGTGGTGCTTCTTGAGAATGTCTTTTTGTTCAGTGATTGTTAAAAGATCTTGCACACAAAACTGAGCCCACAGATTGCTCATGGAATTATTTACTTTGGTGATTATCTACATGCTACCATCAGTTAAGAAGTGTTATTTCTGACTTGTGAGTGGTTAGCACATATTCAAGAGAAGAACACCACATACAACGCCAACTGAGATATTTTCCAGGGAAATGCTGATTGTGCCAAAGTTCTCAACACTTTTAGGGATGGTAGCTGTTGCAACGATCACCAGACAGCTGCCCAAACCCTCCCAGACAGTAAGTTCCTTGACCTCACATAAAACCAAACTCTTAGGATGAAGTAACTTCCTATTGACATTCTGCATTATTTGACTGTCTCAGGTTACTTCCCTGGATAGATTCATACACGTAAAGATGTGCTTCAGCAAGACAATATTTCTTCTGTTCTGACTACAAAATAAATGGTTAAATCCACTAGTCACTGGCTCATAAAACAATTTGTTGCAATAATGAATTCAAATATACTAATAGGATACAGAGGTTCACCATTAATTGTTTAATCCATAGCTGCATAATACTGTACTGAATTATTTTCCCCCTTTTACCCCTGCTAGGAACTGACACGAGTACAATAATTAAAATAAATTTCAACACAACCATTTGGAAAATTGCCAACATTTTCAAGAACTTATAATTTACTTCCTCCCCTCTTTCCCCAAGATAAAATACAGTTTTGACATCTTGGTAAAAAACAGTTGCAAACTGTTACTTACAATTTAGGAAAAAATCACTGTTTTAATCATGACCTTTCATCTGTCCTTGATTTGGAGGGAAAGGGTGGGGGAAATTGGCCACTTACAGAAATAATCCTACTGGGCTTTCGTCTCACTGATTGACGGCCTCATGTGGCTAAACACATTCACAATTATAAATAAAAACTACCCCTCTCAAAATGGCAGAACTTATCCTCCATCAAGCAAGATGTGCTTGGAGCAAGTATAGCTTTTAGTGGAGATGGTGAAAATGACCTTTGAAATATGGGATAAATACCAACTCTGCTGTATTGTCCATCTCCGGCCACATTTGACAAAAGGATATTCCCAACCATTATTTACGTAATGCTCAGAATAGCTAAATACTGGTCATGTCATTATTACAAGAATGAAAAATACATTAACAAAAGCTACTGTTATTAGTACGCTAATAATATATGCCAACAGGCTCTCTTCAATTTAAGATTATATCTGAAAATGGGCTATTTGAAGAAAAGTACAGCTACACTATTAGCTGTAGATTTGTTGCAAATATTTTCAAAATGTGACAGAACACTTCATGATTGCTGTTTAAGACTGCACAAAACCAGGACCTTGTTGGCATTTGCCTGAACTCATAAGGAACCACTTCAGTGAGTTAAACCAGTAGAAAATGTTTCACAGTTTCCCATTTTTCAGCCAGCTTAACTTTCTGGCTGGGCAGAAGAGACCGGTTTTGGGTAAAGGGGAACTGCAGGAGCACGTGGCTGGGGCAGAAGGCCAGTGGAGCAGGGTTGCCCCTTTCTTCCAGCAGCAGGTTCAGACATCACCAAACCACACACCAGAAGAGGACTTCAACTTCTGTCTCTGCTGCTGAAACCTTCTCCCTCGTGCCTTCATTTCAAGGCCAAAATAGACAAATTGAACCTCATCTTCCTGTTTTCCTGTGGCTCTGAGACCACTGAAATCACAGAATCATAGCATGGTTAGAGTTAGAATGGACCTTCAAGATCGTCAGTTTCCAAGCCTGTATTTGTGCTTGGGGTTGCCCCAATCCAGATGCAGGACCTTGCACTTGGCCTTGTTGAATTTTGTGAGGTTCACCCACCTCTTAAGCCTGTCCAGGTCCCTCTGGATGGCATCCCTTCCCTTCAGTGTGTTGACTGCTCCACACACCTTGGTGTCATCAGCAAACTTGCTGAGGACGCACTAATTGTCACTGTCCATGTTGCCAACAAAGATGTTACACAGTTTGAAATGGTTAGTTAGAGTGCCAATAAAGCCCATCCTGGAAATGGCACACCAGCCCCTACTGCATCAGTTCCTAGTGACACCGTGAAAATCATGCCATGTTGCAAGAGGCAGAGGGTGGATGTATCACAGGGCTGGGGCATGAGAGCACAACCTCAAGCTGTTAATGTGGCTTGTGAATCAAGGAAAGGAGGAGACAGAAGACTATTTCAGACTCTTTCTACACCTTTCCCTAGACACTTATTTCCAAAATCAAAAGTCAAACACTGAGCAATTTGACAGAAAATGCTGTGCAATGATCACACAAGCCTCCAGTCACTTTGAAGGGGGAAGACCCAGTCTCTTTCCCCTTCGTTGGACTCCCCTAACCACTTCTGCTTCTGTACTGGAACTGTACCCAAGTCACCAGGTGGGAAGACATGCAGGAGCTTCTCATGCACATGCAGCCACACGTATCCTCACAGGTACTTCAAACGGGCTTCACAAATCAAAAGCTGCATTACAATTAACCTTCCTACAAACACTTCGTTTCAGACAGCTAGTATAAGGGATGAATTTTGCTGTCTTGAAGCAGGCTCAGAAGTTTCACAAGCCTTTTGAGAAAAGGGTAGGGGTTTCCCCTCTCCCTCCCATCAGCACACCGCCTCCCGAAAGCCGGAGAGGCACCGAGCCGAGCAATTTGGAACAGGACCCGCAGCAGCAGATCGGCCCAGGCAGAAACAACGCTTGTCTGTCTAGGTAAGATCCCTGCCAGCCTTCCCACTAAAATTAGAAAACGGGCGACAGTACCTTGGCGCCTGTCACTTGCTGGAGACAAATCTTCAGCTCTTGCTGCAGCCAAGGAGTGGCATTTTGATTTCCGCCTGCCAGTTCCAAGTCGCGGCACTACCCTGCTATCGGCTGGGCTCTTCAGCAGCGAGACCCCTGCCTGGCATCAGCTGCTGGCTCTGCCCTCCTCCACCCTGGTATTATCCTTCTCCCCAAACAGCAGAAATGGGAGAAAGTCGAGCGAGGGTCGGCACGGCTTGAAACAGGCAAAACTTTCTGGTGGGGGGACAACAATTTTCATTTGCCGCAGATTAAAACTCCAGCCTGGCGAGGTCAAGAGGTAAATTCAGCATGGAAGCAGGCATGCTCATAATTCACACAGTTATATCAATATCACTTTTTAATCAAAAGATCTCAACCTCTTTCACATAGATCACAAACACTAAGCGTCACAATATTCCTGTGACAGAGCAATGAATTATTGCGCCCACTTTTATTAAAAGTATTTAAGTTGATCTATTACCTATGTAAGTTACAGATATATCCTACTGTCACAATCTCAAACACATTGATCCTCACAAATCTTCCTCTGAAGTAGGGAAATGCTATTTTCTCCATTTTGGGTAATTGGAAACTCTGGCGCAGACAGACTACGGCCAGATGTAAATGATCGAAAAATCCACCTAATCCCCGGGGGCCTCCACTTTCAACTGGCGAGGCATTTCTAAAGGCCTTGAGACATCCAGTAAGGAAACACTAGGTTAGGGATTAGGCAGAATTTTGGCCTAGATTTGGATTGAAAACCAAATGCACTCGGTTATCTTTCCTGCTGTACCTCCCTGCAGCCAAAGGAGGCCACGGGGCTCTCAGCAAGAAGCTGAGGCTGCAGCCGAGCATCACAGGAGACAACCTCAGATGGGCCCAGCCATGCATCAGGGATTCAGGCTGTCAACTCTCAAAGTAGCAACCTTCCCTTCATTCCTAACGGAAGCAGAAAATACACAAATATCCACAGCAGGAACAACAAAGTTTTCATTGAAACAAAACACCCACCCTCTCAGTTAAAGACCCAATACAGAGAAGTTAGCTCTTCAAGAAAAAAAAAAAAGGAAAAAATTGCTTCCTTCTCCTAGTTGCTTTATCTTCCTTGTAATAAACTATTTTGTGATCGTTAGAGGGGTTTACACTGTGGAAATGCTGAGAGGAAGAAAGACAGAGGCTAGGTTTTTAATTTAATTTTAGAAAGCGAAAAATCTCTTGGGTAAAAAAATGACACCTCTGCTTTCTCTGAGCTACAGATGGGTTGAAGCACTTAGTGTTTGGCTACGCCTGCACGTACATTATAAAGTTACCGTGCTGTTACAGTTATTATTGACAAACCCCTTCAAAGAACAGTGTTTTCTGGCAAGTGTGAAATGCAGCATGTTTACGCAAAACAGAAAATAAGAAGTTGCTCCTCACCCTACTGTTTTAAGTCCACACTTTATGAAACTATCATTAGGTTGTTATATTACTATAGAAGGTTGGAAAACAAAATACTGCTTTCAGAAAATTATACAAAACCCACGGGTTTCTTATATATATATTCAGGTCTCATCTACTCTTATATTTGACATAAATGAAAATAAAACAGCATTTTAAGCTCCTGGAAATGACAATATCATGTTATCTAGATAAGTAACACAAAGCTATTATTGAAATTCTGATAGCATTTGCTTTACTGGTAAAGGAAAATTACCTGTAATGCATAGTTTAAATAATTACTTTTAAACAAAAGCTTCTTTTCTACGTCGCTTATTTATCTTCTGAGACCAGCTCAGCGGGGCTATGTATTTTATTAAAATTGCCTTCAGACTGCTAATGGTGGGCTGTGCGGCAGCACAGTAGAAAGGATGGCTGTTTGACTCCTGCTCCTAATAACCGGAGTCGGTCCAGACACTGAAGAGCCAGAACGCTGCTGCGCGTTTGAGTAAGGTAGCAACACTTGGCTTGCTAATGATACTGGTGACAGAGTCTCAGGATGATAGGTCAGACAAACTGGAAAGCTTATAACTGAGCCTACAGCAACAACAACAACAAAAAAACAATTCTGAAATTCCTTTTACTGACGTTTCCCTTGATAGCAAATCTCCTGACTGGAAATTATTTTGTAAGCTCTTGCCTAAAATGTCTTCATCCTCTGTCTCTCATGCTCAGCCTTGGATGTTCCTTGTGCCACATCAGGAAATGGTGTAACAACTGTGAGCTCCTCTGTGGTGAGTTTATGTGGCAGATAGCAACACAAATCATCCGGATAACTTCCTGGTAGATCTTGTTTCCTCTCAGAGGAAGCCACAGTCAAAGCGCACTTTGATCTACAAAGCGTAAGCACTGAAACCTGAAGTCCTCCTTCCAGAGAAGCCATGGACCAAACACACACCTGCACCCGTGGCTGCAGCTACAAGCCATGGGCACAGGTCTCGTCTGTCCCATGGAAACAGGGGGGTCCAGCTCAGTTTGGTCACTCCTTTCCACCACTACCAAGCCTTTCACATGGAAAGTCTGTGCATCTACCTTCTCACATCCTCATATTGAGCAAGTTCATTTGCTTGATTAAATCATTCTACATTCATCTGTGATTACTGATTCACATGAAGTTAATCTGTTGAACATCTTTTTCTTTAAAATGATTAAAACCCTAGAACTAAAAAACTATTTTTCACATGAGGAAACACTACAAATGCAGTGCACTTCTGAGCTGAATTTGGTATGTGAGGTGGTCTGTTTCTTTCGTTGAACAGATATCTGACTGGAAGCAGAAAAGGAGACAAAAAACTTTCTGGAATTTTATAAATGATTACAGTATTGCCAAAAAGAGAAAGCAGGATTTGTCCACTGTGTTGACCCTGTGTTTCAGTGAAGCTTAACAGCTCCACAGCGCTGAAATTCCATTTGCTGGAATTTAAACTAACTTAAGTGATGCTTAAGGAAAACCATTAAACATGTTCACTAGCTGATTTTCACAAGTTCTGAGGTGCCCACACACCATGTCAGCTTCAGAAGGGAGCTTCTCTTCACCTCTGAAAAACAGCCCAGTTGCACACTGCTTCCAGGTAAGGTGGACCAACGCCTCACAGTAGAAAGCAACATTACTAAACACACACAGAAAGCAGGAAAGCCAGATAAAGCTTGACTCTTTTTTTCCTAAATAAAGAACATTTCCCCTTTCAGAAAAAAATGAACAAGAAGTTAACACCCACGCATAAACCTCAAAGCCAAAGAAAGGCAAACCTTTTCAGAAACACTGCCCCTCAGCTGGCCCAGCTAGACCAGGGCTGGTTAGATCCTGTGGACCAGGGCTGGAAACAGCAACAAGACATCCCACAGGGAAGCACAAATTAAATACTTGAGCTTTTAACTACTGATTCACTTATTCCCATTATCCAGTTTTCATAAAGAAAATATCATGTACCTATCACAAAGGAAGACACATACACAAAAATTAACATTCACAGGAGGAGGCAGAGGAATCACTTATCTTCAGGGGCCACTTAGCAATGCCTTTTAATTGTGGGTATTTTTTTAATTTAAAAAAAAAGAGTTTCTAAAAAACAAGCAAAATCATTAGCAGAAAAATGACCAGAAGCATTCTGACCTAAAGAGCTAAAAAGAATCCAGCCATACACATATAAAATTTGCTCACTTGTAAGAGGAAATCAGAAACAAGGGTATAAACTACCAGATTACAATTTCAGATCCCAAGCAGGTCGACCCAAGGCATTTTTATTTTTATGACATTTCTCCAAGACTCTAGTGCCACCTTCTCACTCTCCATCTCATCTCAGCTGCCCTAGCTCCACTGCTTCTAGGAAGACATCGTATTTGATCAGTCACCTACTCCACTGTTTCTTAGAGCCACATGATTTTCATTGCTCACAATATTTATGCAAGAGATCACCACCCACCCTATCTAATGTGATTCCCAAACCAATCAAGATTAATTTGAAATAAACAACCATCTTGTCTTGGTTGCATTGAAGAAAAGAGAGAGAGGTGAAACAGTAGCTCCTGCTTGTCAGAACCAGACATGTGAAAGGACATTTCATGCATGTTTTCTGGTGCACTCAACTTCCTTAGTTATTGTTTCCCATTTTGTTCCATTCTCATGGATGTGTCAGCGGAGGATGTGCGTAGTTGTAACTTGTCATCTATGAATAGTCATCCACTGATTCTCAGCTACCCCAGCAGCTTCTGGATGTAAAATGAAGGGACAAGAACCTTACCATAAATCTCTTCAATGGTACACAATCATCCTAATTTGTTCTTAGGTGACAATTCTGGCAGTTGAAATCCACAAATATATACCAGTAAGTACCTTGCATATGAACACTCCAATAAAACATCACAATACAATTCAGATTTGTTCCTTTGACATAAATATGACACTCCTTAGACCTGGTGGGTATACTGATTAATCACAGAGGTGTCCACTCACAAGCAAGTTCTGTGAACAAGCCTCAGCCATGGATTTTTACAAAAACAAGCACAAACCAAACCAAAATTACAGCCATCCACACACATAAAAGGTTCAGATCTCAAAGTTCAGGATGACACAGAAACTAAGAAGGTGTGCAAGAACAGAGGCTTCCTCCCTCTCACAGCTACACTCAAAAGTGCATGCAAATATTGTGAGCTTGCAGATTACCAATTTAGCACTTGGTTTCATTTTGAGACCTTTTTGGAGGGGAAGTAATACAGTAACAGCAATTCCTCCCAACCCACTTCCCACCACCGCCACACAGACTCAAATTCTCAGGTTGACCAAAACCATTATCTGCAACAGAAAATGGGATTATAATGAGAATTTGCCTGAGAACACATATTATTTACCAAACTAGACACAAAAATCTGAGGTGAGTGTATAACCTCAAACTCCTTTACATTGTTCTATAGACCTATGCTCTCCAGCCTACAATGGGTGTCCAAATCACAGGCTACAGATTTAGTGTGCTTTACCACATCTGCATGGAGGAAGTTTCTGCAACTGTACCAATACCCACTCTTTCTCATCAAAATCATATAGAGGGAAAAGTCATAAAAATGTATACTTTATTCAGGAAAAGGCCAAATAATTTGGTTTTAATGATTTTAGGACAACCTACCCAGAAAAAAATACTAACGTGCACACACAGTCCCCCTTTCAATCTCTGGCTGCTTTTCATTTTCATCAGTAAAACAAGTTCTGCCACATGGTTCAAATTTTTTATAGATTAATCTTTATATTGTCATATATTTTTATATGATGTTAAATTAAACTGCAGGGTTAAACAAAGGTATGTAAGACCATACCTACATTTGTATATACATGAACATGCTGTATTTGACAGTTGTCTTCGCCACCCTTTCCATTTCACTTGTTACCACTATAACTGCAAACTCTTTGTAGCGGAATCCATGTCTTTCTATTCTTACCTGCATATACAGTCCAAATTTGATCAAGAGTTTACAGTAACATAATGTTTATATGCTAAGGAGCCACAATAAGAAATCACTCGCTATTCCCATTGTGTGGAAGGGCACATCTATGAAAATCAAAGGGAGCATGCGACAAGATAATTTATAAATATTTGAGAGTTGAATGTATCCTGATCAAAGGCACTGGAAACGGAGGCTGAGCCTGAAGAATTATCTGAAGTCTGCCACACTTTAACTACCAGCTCCTAGCAGACAACTAAACTGTTATGAAAAAGCACAGAAACTGAGCCGTAATGCTAAACATATGACCTAGCACACATAGGGAGACAGCCTGATGCATTGCACTGGTTTGCTCGGAGATGATGTAACTTCACAGCAAAAACCAGATGCCAATATATGGGCTTGAAAATTTCAAGAAACCAAGAAAGCACTCGCAAATTAAAAAAGAAGCCAAAACACCCAAACACAGAAGATAAATTCTTCCAAACCAAACACTACATCCCTAATCATCTTCATGTATAGCCTGCTAGAGGTCTATTAGTGACATACATACAGAAAACACAAATCCTTCATTCTTCAAAAAACTTTGCAACTAAGAAAAACATATCTATTTTTACAATGCTGCCATTTAGTTCGTACTGATCAGTTTTTCTCTTAAGTTCAGGATACAAAATTATTTCAGATTAGAAAGTGATTTATTCTTTTATCAGCCACGAACTTCTTTTGACCTCTGAGTTCGAGCCGAACTTGCTCTACGTGCCTGCAAACTCTCAGTCACAGGAGTTATGTGTTCCTCGTGTTATAAGTTGCTAGAAGTCCCCCCCCCAGAAAAGCAGCACAGTGCCACTACACTGAGGGCTATGCAGGAGACTAAAGGAGGCATTCGCTGCCTCACAGAGCTTATTATCCCTATGCCACACAGAGCACAACAGGTGAACCCAGCAGGGAATTTCAAATGGGGCAATACTCATTTTGGTACTATTTACATCTTCTGGATCTCTGAATATTAAAATCTAAGTGTGTTCTCACAAATTTGTAGGAGGAGAAGGAAAATCAAGGATTGTTGCTACACTGCACTATGAAGAAAAGGCAGGGAAGCAGAAATACAGTTACTATGAAGCAGAATCAGCTTCTCTCTGTTAGGGTAAGCTCTGTCTTTCAAGACGGAGTAGTCACAAGGCCAAGTACTGCAGTCTCACTCAGGCATATCTTATGAATCAATAGCTTTGTCTCAGTAAGAACCCAGGAAAGACTGCAGGACAATTTATATAATTGACTGGATCAGTAGCTACACCTGTTATTAAGATTACTTGACACAAGCGATTAAACAACTACCTGCAGTTGTTCATATGCCGCCAATGTTTCGCCATTTCGGCTGATTTATCTATGATGCATGACTGCCTCAGGCTAAGCATTTTGGAAATGGTACACCTTTTTCCCCCAAGAACAAGGTTAAGGAATATTATGCCTAAAATTCTTTGAGCTCGGCCTCTGGAAAGAAAGCAAAACACAAAACTCAAAACATTCCGACGCTTCAAGCTTTGGAGGGAAGTTTGAAATCTGGCAGCCTGGCTGGGGCTTTTGTCCCCAAGAAAAGCCTTTTGTCCTCAGATGTGCCTCAAAGTAAGTCCTTGGGAACTCTCCATGCGAACTGCACTTCTCTAATGATGAATGCTTGGCTTTACAAAGTTCTTATTGTGCTTTCGGCACAGTTTTTCTATGAAAGCAAGTGTTGTATCTTGATTATACTTCATTTCACCTCCACCCGATTTAAAAACTATGTAGAACAGGAAATAAGACTAAAGTAAGCAATGAGTCTTCAAAGAAGAAAACATAATGAAGTTACAGGTATCACATGAGGACCTTAGCAAAACATTTCTTGGGATAACGCGAACACCCGCCCAGCTGTCACCCTTGAACCGACAACTGTCCAGTTAGCTCATACTCACTGCCAACTATTATACCATCTCATTATTTATTTCCCAGCCTTTATTGCATTTCTCCTCGGGCCACCCTCCTGAAGCAGGGAAGCAGTTCTGCACCGGTCGCAGGTGAGGAACCAGCAGATTGAAGCATCTGCCCGTGGTTATGCAGAAAGGCTGAGAAGAAACGAGGAACTCAACCTGACTGTGCAGGTCCTGGGCCAGCCTCATCTCCCAGAACTGAGCCAACTCACTGCCAATTCGCATCATCACTTCCAAAAACACCTCACCAGCAAGGAAGAAAACACACCTCTTACCTGCCAAGTCTCCCAGTTTAAATTCTCAACTCCTCCTCTTTTTATTTTCTTCTGCTTCCAAGACTGAAGGCAGGGAAGGGAAAGAAAAGAAAAGAAAAAAAGGAAAAAAAAAAAAAAAGAAAAAAAAGACATCAAAGGAAGAGCCACAATTACTTTGTTCAAAACCTTTTTCATATTCACTACAATGTTTTATCCTGAGCAAAATTTCTCAAGGTAGTAAATGCGGTATCTTCATTTTTCCACAGAACTGAGATCAGACCTTTAGCAAAGCTCTCCTCAAAACACAAGATGCTGAACCTGGCAGCAAGACCTGCGGCATGAGGAGAAGAGGGGGATCTCGGAAAAGGAAAACTAAACGGAGGGAAGCAATAGGTTTAAAGGAAAAGATGGGGATTAGGATCCCCCTACAGCAAGGTGCTCATTCACAGAACCGTAGGAACACATGTAACTTCAGTTAATTAGAAGTCTCTATTCAGACGGACAAAATCTCACACAGGAACCTTCAGGGTCTTCAGAGGGGAAAAAAGGAGAGAGGGACAAGCGGGAAACTGAGCCACAGTCAGCTGAAATCAATAGAAAGACTGACAGCAATTTCAGTGGTCTTTGGATCAAACCCAAAGCAGCAGAAGAAAAAAGGTGTAGCAGGAAGAGGGAGAATAAATGAGAGAGCAGATTAATAACTCCAATAAATATTATTCACACAACTTAAGAATAGCTGAGAAATTGCAAGAGGAAGGTTAGATTCTGCTCTTCAGGCTTATAAATGCTGCCTTGTGCCATCGAAAATCAATGGAGTAGTTTTAGATTTACATCAGTTTAACTAAGAACAAAATCAAATTAAGGAGTACAGAGTAACTAGAGAAAAACCAAGCATTATTGAGCGTTCCGACACTGGGAGGCACTCAGATACTATAGTGCTGAAGGCCATGAGAGTAGATTGATTAAATGATTGATCCATCAGTAGGAGATTTATCCAATATGGGGAGGAAACAGAGAGCTCTAAGTCAAGACTACTAACCAGCTATTATTTATATTTTCTGCACACTATAAACATGCAAAGGACATGCTTTGTAGAATTTGCAGTGATAATAATTCCCAATTATTTCCCACTCTTGAGACTAGTTCTAATGTATTTCTTTAATATTTTAAAGGTGCTTTGTAAAATTATTTTTAAAAAGTTTTTGTAACAAAATCCTAGGACTTTTATGTCTTTCATCTAAAGATCATTGCTCCTTCTTTGAGTCTTACAGATGGATACCAAACAGTACAAAATGTAAATGCAGAGCCATTTATACTAGGAGACACACACTATTTTTCTTGGACAAACAACAGCGTCTTTCCTCTACACTTCATTGCTAGGCTCATCGTGAGTTTTGTATATGACAGTGTGAAAGTAGCAGTTTCTTTTCAACAGTTTCATGCTCCCACCAACACAGACTAGTTTCTTTCAGACACCTACTTTCGCTAATGCAGTGCCTTTCCTTATGCCATGTACATGCTGCCTGTTCTAAAACCACAGACTTTAAAAAAAAAAATTAAAGCTCTGACTTGAGTTAATATTTTCTCACCTTTTATTTATTTATTTCCTTCTAAGATCACTGCAATTATCACACTTGAACATTATCTGGTTTCATTACAAATAAAAAATATATTCCATCCATTGTCCCTTTCATTTCCATGCTTAGTCCACAAAATCCACCTATTTATAATGATACCTGAAACAAAACTAGTAACATTTTTCACATCCCTGTCACCCACATATGCACACATTTTTTCACTTTTTAGTAGACAGCCTACAGGCACAGAGAAGAGAAGGTTTCTACTGGTATCCCACAGAAATGTATTTCATCTCAAACTGTAGAGATTTATGTTTAAACAAGTGGAATGTGAGGTTCTGTCTAGTTCCTGCTCCCACAGGTAGACTTTGATTAATAATTACAAGTTCAGTCCTTAAATTCCAATTAATAGTCGGGCCATTTAAAAAAAAAAAAAAAAAGGCAAAAAGCAGGCTTACAGTTTTTTCTTTTATGTAAGTTCATAAAAGACAAAACATTTTTTAAAAGTCTCTTTAAGGGAGAATACTGATTTCCTTTCAAAGAAGATGATACCCTTGGCTGGATTCTTTTCTAATAGAATCCATCCAGACTTTTCAAAACGTAAGGCAACTTTAACCAGAACAGGAGGGAGATTTCCTACAATACTGTGGAGTAGTAAGCGGAAAGCTACACCTTCCCATATAGAAGGTGAATTTGTATTTTATAACAGGGTTGACATTATTATTATTCTCTGTCAACCTGTTCTTAAACACTGTTTCAGAAATAACATTGTCATAGCGCTTCCCTGGAATTTCCATGTGTTTTGATTATTTTGATTACCAACGCTTGGCTGCAGTGGGAACAGAAAGGTATGATCCAAAACACTGTGGTAGAGAACTTCAGAAAGTTCCACCTGGATATTTATTTGAGCACATTTGCTCAACTCCACTCAGAGATTAGGCTCTTAACTTTATAAATTTATTGCAGACTAATTAGAGCTCACCGTCCTGGGCGTAACAGCATTCGTACTTGTTAATTGTCATCTGCTGCACAGAGGAAATGGAGCAGAAAACTTGTCTGTAAGTCACCGTTTCCCTTTCTTCCAACTCCCCAAAATAAACAAATCAAAGATATTGTGAAAGGTTTACAGTAAGACCCATGCAAAACTTTCACCACAAAATGTAAAAATCCCTCATGCTTCATTACAAATCTGAAAAACAAGACAGAATGAGCAAACAACTTTCACACAATGATTAAAAGTGTTAAAACAGAAACTAAAGAAAAACTCTGAGATGAGAAAGAACTATGAATTTAAGAAGAAATTATTTGAAGTAGAGTGTTTTCATATTTCGCAGCCAGAAGTCAGGGAAAATGAATAGCTTCAGAAACTGAAAACCACCTCGATGAGCAACAACTCTTACAAACCAGTACACACAGAAAAGCAATTTACATACCCTCTTGAACACCCCCAAACTTATGTTTAATAGCAGTATATCTTTACTTCAGATGCAAACATCTTGCCTCAACAGCTGAAAAAAAACTTTATAATTCAAGGGGATTTCAGGGAAATCTTTCAAAATTAGGCTAGAATTTATTATACGTTAGAAAAGAAGCAGCACAAAACAAGCCACCCATACTACCCATCTACAAAGACAGCATCCTGGCTCTATTCTTGTGAACTTTAACCTGAAAGTAGCCTCATCATTTCAGCAATTTCCCTCCCAAACGATACTGGTATTCTAGGTCTTTTCATGTTTTGCAAGTCCTAGGACAGTGACCTCTCAAAGGCAGGGACTGACTTCACAAAACTTGTCCGTGAAATGCCTACTGCAGCACGTCTCCAGCTCTCACCTGCAGTTTCAGGGTACCATTACCTGAAATGCTACAGTACAACACATTAACTTCCCTCAAGCTTTCATCTTTTTCTCTGGCACTGACAATATGCATTGAAGGAAAGAAAGTACAAAGCTGTTCACTTAAAATCCTAGAATCATTCAGGTTGGAAAAGACCCTTAAGGTTAACAGTTGGACTAAATGGTCTAACATTACTCAGGTCACCACTAAACCACGTCCCTAAGTGCCACATGTACGCATCTTTTAAGTACTTCCAGGGATGGTGACTCAACCACTTCCCTGGGCAGCCTTTTCCAATGCTTGACAATCATTTCAGTGCTCAACTTTGAAATTTGAACTTGCATCTAACAAAAGACTGGAAGAGCAGCTCAAGAGGAGTAAACTGCTCCACTCTCTTCAGTGAGGTGTTAACACCGATAACCCACAAGTGACCATAAGAGGGTTGAGGTTTAACATATTTTTAAGGCTTATATATGAAAAAAGCCCCAGCAGGTTGTACAAAGCACTATACTCTGATGCTGTAGGCATGCAGCATTTGAAAGACAACCTGTTTACCCTCCTCCCATCTAACGAGAACTCAGCCTCACAGAGCCCAACATAGTACAACTGCTTGAGTAAGAGAGGGATGAATTTATGTGGCTCAATTGAGTGCAAAAAGAACGTCCAACTTAAGCGACTTGCATGAGTGGAGCTGAGTTTTTAGGCAACCTCAGAGGGGTATTTACACACTTTTCTACCCTCCTCTGCCTTCACTGCAATACTTGTATAGAAAATTTCTTAAATCAGATATGGCAGAACCACTAATAATCCATTTGCACTCTGGGTGAGCTTGGCTAATGAATTCAAATGAGAGCAGAAGCAAGCCACAGACTGCCAGATTTTTAATATCCTCATATTTTCTAGTAATGGTGTAATTGTAATTAATGTTCACTTTGTTGTGTATTTTATTGTTGAGTCTTTAAAGTCCTCTGGGATCCCTTTGGGATATACAGCACTATATAAATGTAAGTTGTTATTATCAAATAACAATCACCGGCCATTTAAATTATACAATAGCTACCTGATTATACTTAACCAAGTTAAAGGTCTAATAAAAAATGATTATATATAATCTAAATTAAAGATATTTTTCCCCAGTTCAAAGAATCCAAAGTTCTTTGCACTGAGTGTGCAAGTCCCCTGCAACACCTGGAGCTTGATTCTGCAGTACTGAATTCAGATAGGATTTTTGCCGTTGTTTTCAATGCAGAGATGGTAAGATGCATGGCAAAGAGTTAAAGATCTTGACAATTCTACCCTTCTGAAGCAGCAAAATCAAGATTTACTATGTTTCACAAAATCATTTGATAGAGTACTGATCCTTGCCTCCAGTATTAATCCTGAAGCATCTATTACACTCATTTTGGCTTTATCACCAGTTACCTATACGCTGCACATCTGAGAAATTACTTCAACATAGTATAGGGATCCCTGAGCTAAACTTGGTGTTGGTGCTGCCAATTGGGTGCGTTGCAGAATGTGAAAGCAGCAACTGACCTTTCCTCTCTGTGGTCAGAAGTCCTGACTTCCTCCTCTTTTATGATACATCCACAGAGACACAGCCTCCAAAATATTTACCATTAGTCTTGCACACGAAGTAGTCCATACAGCCAAGAGAAGTATTTTAGTATGCAGTAGATTCTGGAAGTGCTGTTGTCAGGCTTACTTCAAAACCTCAAAATCACACAATTAGTGATAAGGTACAGTGACATTTTATACACAAACTCTTGAGGAGATGATTTACTCGGCTTTGAACTGTTAGAAATCACATCTTCAAGCTTTAAATCCAGTGGGAAAAGAACTAATTGAGCTGAAAGTCTAATAGATGAAAACACGGCTCCAGGACTTAAGGTTAGAGAAAACCTTGCTTTTGCTCCCTCCTAATAAATACCACACGACTGGGGTGGGTTGCAGGTGGAAACACGTCTTTTCTGGCTGACCTCTGCCAAGTCATTTCCCTTGCTTCAGGTTTCTCATCTGTGGAACGGGGGTAATGGCATTAACCTCATTACTGATGAATAGCATTGTAGATGGGTCTCCATTATATTTCAATGGTAATAGATCATCTTGTGGACCTTTTCGTATCAATAAAAAAATTCATTCCAGAGTCAATGACCTGTCGGCAAGTGATGACTAACCTAACTTAAATTCAACTGCACAGGTTAAGAACTCAGTCAGCCAAGGATCCCTCTGGCAGAGGTGGACAGACTGCCTTATGGGTCAATAAAGGCCTAAGAGGGGCTAAAACGTTTTTTTGCTGAAAAGCAACTCTCTGTACTGACTACAAAGGCAGGCTCAGATGACAAAGTTCAAAATCTAGTGGCCTCAGATAAGCGCGTAATGCTAGTTGAGATGAATTTGGAGCTGCAATCTTGTTTTTAATCAGTTCTGGATTCTTCAGATTCTTCAACTTCTTCAGGTTGCCCAGAGAAGCTGTGGCTGCCCCATCCCTGGAAGTGTTGAAGTCCAGGCTGGATGGGGCTTTGAGCAACCTGGTCTAGTGGGAGGTGTCCATGCCCACGGGAGGGGGTTGGAACTTGAGGATCTTTGAGGTCCCTTCCAACTCTAAACATTCTATGATTCTATGATGAGTCTTCTCACATTTTATTTGGGAAAAAAAATCTAGGGTTTGACCTGAACTTTCCACCTTTTCTTGGTTCCTCCCCCAAATATTTTTTTTTAATTGAGAAATTACAGCAGGTTGATTTTTCATCTGAAAAATCTATCAAGAAAAATGCCTTCAGCAAATAACTTCAACAATTTCCTCCATTTTGCATATAATTACTGTTTCAAAATTGATATTTCAAAACAAAAATGTTCAATTTTCATGTAAAAATTGTTCACTTACTTTCATTTTAAATTAAGATAAGTGAAGTGAGAAAAGACTGCATATTTTTGAATACTGGATGTTAATTCTATAAGATCACGCTAGCTGAAGATCCCTCTCTCCAGCAATGCAAGTAACAACTACGGTATGCCATAGTCCTTTCACATACACTTAATGACTTCAGTGGCGCTCAGCCAATTTCCACCAGCTGAGAATCTGGGACAGGAGCCTCAGCTGAAATTGGGGCTCCCTTGTAGGAATCTCCCTACACATGCAACGGAAGAGACAGCCCTCACAATATAGTTTGCAATTTAAAAGGATAGCATAACCAAAAGATGAGAAGGAAAGATTATTATTAAAGGGAGTGTGTCTGTCACAAAGTGACAAAGAAATCTGGGGAAAAGGAAGGCCTGGGTTTCTTGAATTCTGAGCCCCCAAATAATGCATCCTTTCTTAAGGTCATTTCAAGCAGTTAGTATGGAAGTAAAAACTTAATAAATTAAAAATAACCAATAGTTCTTTAGGTACAGCAGTCACCCATCAAAACTTCCCATACATTAACCAACTTTGATTTTGAAGTGTTACCCACTGATCTTTCCTGCTGACTGAAGCACGCTGGTGGTAGGGTTGTTCAGCTGCAGAAGGTGGTAGATGAACATATTAGCGTGCACACACAGCTTTTCCCTGAAGTACAATTCCTCCATCAGCACCAAGACTGCCTGAGCCACCAGAAAGTGCTCCCTTTTGTTTGACACATGTCTGTCTCTAATGTGTCAGCAAGAAGAGCATGGGGTGCTATCCATCAGTCAAGCCACAATACACCCTTGACACGCCAGCTAGTCAGAAGGAGCTGGAAGGCGAAGTCAGGGGTACTATCTTGAGGTGGAGAAAGGACCTGGGAGGTGTGGGGAGGAAAGCGGAGAAGGGTGGAGGTGGTACAAGCTCCATATTGTTGTTTCACTGGAAGGACACAGCGTGTCATAACGAATTACCGTTAATTTGCACCAGCAGTACAGTTAGATTGAGACCGGCAAGCAACGATGACAAACAGCACTTGCAAGATCACATAATGAGGGGGCAAGGCTGCTTCACTGGAGCCGCTTCACTCAATTAGTGGACAAGGCTTTTAATGCTGCTATGCACAACCAAAGCAATTTTGATTACTTAGAGCTAAGTCTCCATTTAGAATGAGTCAGAAGCTGAAACAGGCTTTTGTTTTTTCTTTTAATATAATTTATCTACAGAGTATTCGAATGGTAATAAGCTATCTGAAAGCTAGACACATTAACCTCTGTTTGTGCCTAAGTAACACTGAAATATACTATTTGAACTTATTTCAAAAAGTATCTATTCTAGTAAATAAAACCAATAAAAAACCAGCAAGTAATCAATGCAATGCCAAAGCGAGGGCCAAATTTTGCTCTTATTCACTGTGATTTAACCCTGAAACTTTGGAAGGGGATTTTTGGTAGAACAGCAAGAGTTTCATCACAGTACACTTCGAGCAGCGGCATGCTTTGATTGATTCTGTTAGCCAAAGACCAAAATTACATTACCTACTGAGTAGTATATAAAATTTTCTTTGTTCATTTGTTTAATGAGGGTTTCAGGTGGATGATGTTTAGGAAGTGTGATCTGATCCCAAGAAACTCACAAAACCTGAGCAAGTCTCTTACTATTCATTAAACATTTCTGAATTATTTCTGCTAGCTTAGATCCAAACCTAAGTTTCCATTGTTGAAAGTAGAGTTATAGAAGTAACTGTAGCTTAAGGATACTTTTGTTGGGCAAAAGAAAGTGCTACCAGAAGTTTCAAAGTCAGTTCTGTGACCTAGATGCTACCGCCAAACTCTCCTTACCATTGTGTCTTAGGGATTAGAGTATTCACCAAGATCAGGAGGACCAAAATTTAAATTAAACAAGATTCAGAGCAAGGATCTGTGTGTACGCTGTATCCTAATAGCTGCTCTAACCGATACTACATTGAGGTCGACTTAACAGTCTTTCCAGTTGAAGCTGGAAAGCACTTACATATTCCTCAGCACAGGGAGCAGACACTGGTTACCTGTTTTCACAGGGATCAGCCTGCTCACAAGCCTACAGAATTATTCTATTTCTCCCCCCTATGAACACGTATTCATGAGCATGTGCATATATACCACTAAGGGCAGAATGTGAGAAGAAGAAAAATTATATTCAAGACCTTTCTTTTATTTAGGAAGAAAGAAGATAAGAACATGGATCTCCTATGTGTCTGTGAGCAGTCCTCATCACTAGGCTGTATAGGCACTAGGTCTTCTTGGAAATCCCAAGAAATCAAAATGCTTTGTTTCACATATACTGAAAGGAATCATTTTGACATTCAGAATTTTATTTTCAATTTTATTCTGGCTGAAATTACTTATCAGATTTGACCCAAATTTCTGAAGAACTTCAGCTGCTTAGAAACTGAATTTTTGGATGCATAAATTTGTTTCCGCGTGAAAAAAACCCTCTACCTATTTATGCAACATTTCAGTACTTCATCAGGACTTCTTACAAGTGGGCGGAGGAGACTGGGGGGTGGGGTACAGTTGAAAGAAAGAGATTCGTTATCAAAGAATCAAGAGAGATCGTTTGTCATCCACACTTCTCCCTATATGCGATCTTGCACAAAGCTGGATTTTTCCACTGGCCTCCGAAACACCCAGTACTACCCAGTTACTGTGGCAGAGTACCCAAAACAACAGACCAAACATCTGATGCATTAAGGGCACAGGGTGAATATAGGCTTTGCCTAAAGCACAGAACCAGGAACATTTTAAGCAGCTTCATTTCTCAGCTCCAGTACAGCTATGTATGTATAATTTATTTAAGATTTGACTCAGCAGGGTAGCTGCATGCAATCAGCATATTGTTTTTGTGAAGGTTCCCCCCTATTGTCCCTTAGACAGATTTTAACTGTCAGTATATTGGCCTTTTGAATTTTTGTTTTCATAGTACCATAAGCTATTTGAACATACGTTATTATGTACTAATCATTGCTTGTCCAATTTTTTTTTTTTGAGTCTTACAGGCGACAGCAGAGAACAAGAAACGCAATTTAGTTAGAACTTCAAAGCAATGCTTCGTTTTCATCCGAACTGGGGCTCTTGTATGCCTCTCTCACTATTTGGTTTTAAAAGTGAAAGGAAACCAGTTGCTTAAATTTGTCCTTTCAAATTTCCACCCACCTCCTCCCGCTCTCAAAGGAGGAGCTTTATGATAATAGATAGACTGATCTTGAGATCAATCACAGATAGAGATATATTTACTGTCCTCAGATAGTCATAGTATTGCTTACATTCACATGAATTAAAGATTGCCTAAATCCTGCCTCTGAACATTTCCAAACTTTAGAAAGATAGAGATCTATATTTGAATTTCATATCCATCTTGTACCTCTATAGTGAGATGTACAAAAATACCTGATTCAATCACACCTGAACTCTATAAAAACTGTATCTTTCAAGACTTGATGTTATCCTCTGGACTTGTGTACATAATGAACCAGCCCTGGAAAACTTAAACAGAACAGCTTCCCTCCACAATTATCCTTATTCCTTTTCAGGAGTGCCTTTGTATGGTTTAGCTTTGCTTTTGAAGTGGATTAAGCTAGACTCCATATGGCATTTTTAGTGGTTAAGCAAAGTGCCCACAACAGGAACTAGTGCAGAAGAGTATTGTGCTTCAATACACAGCAGCCAAGCTTGTTCAACAATGACCTAACACAGGGTAAGTCTGAATAATATGCTTGGGTTAAAAAAGATGCTAAGTGCTTGATGAAAAACTTAGAGTGAAAAATTTTATGATTTACATTATGCAGACGGTCATATTACTGTAGATATTCCGAATGCTTCCTTTATAAATTAAAAACTACAGATTGGCCACATTCCATATTTCTAAACTGAAATCTCAGATCTGAAAACCCCTATGCTACAGGTGCAGTGCTGACACCATCTTAGTCAGGAGAAGCAGGATTGGTGTGAAGGACTTCCACTTTCCATATAAAGGCTCTCCAAACATTAACAGCAGTCCTGGTTACTCCTTCTCCCTCATCCTCTTATGTCTTCCTCATGTCTTTTTGACCAAACAGTCCAGCCTGGACACAAGCTTTTGTTAAAATCCATTTAGTTCCATGAAAAGAAAAAGAAAATAAACTCCTCCAAACAAGATTTTAAAAAGCAAATCAACAATATCTTTGATGTTTAACTAAAAAAAAAAATACTAA
>VXBW01005306.1:2282569-2420813 GCA_013400375.1 Thinocorus orbignyianus
AAAAAAAAGGTAAAAACTATTTTAAAGTTTTGCACACTAGGAAAAGCTCATCCAGGTGGAGCAACTGGTAGTGGAGCAGAGAAAAGAAACTGAAAAGGTTAAGATTTTTCTATATGAAAATGGTAACTCAAATACACACTCAGGGGGACAGTTATACATATGTTTTTGAACTAAAACTCTAACCTGGCATGATTAATTTTGGCCTTAGTTTTGTCAAAATATTGGAGTCCATATGGCACAAAGCAAATAATTTTACATTTTTATTTTAAACCCCTATGTGTTTTTCTTGTCTATTCCCTTCTCTTCCACCACACACACTGGCAGCCGCTACCAATACGCCAAATGCCAAATCAACCCTGCAAGCTGGCTGGCACAAGCACTCTACAATACTGGCACACGTTTCCTTTTGCAGGGGGATTCTCTCTGAAACCCCGTGGCACATCCAAGCATCCCTGCTTAGCAGCTGAGGACCCTGTTTATCCCAGTCACGTCAGCAACAGGGTGCCTTGACTCTGAATGCGCTGCCCATTTCATTATGCTTAAATCAAATAAAACGACGGCACTTCGCATCGGTGCATCGATTCCCCCTCCTACACCAAAAAATCAGTCAGTGTTTTACAATATTCTTGTATCCAGCAATGGAGAAGTATTGCTGCTGTGGAAAGAAAGGTTGCAAATTGATGTAACACGAGTAAGAACAGAAAAAAAAAAAACCCAAACAGAAAAAAAGAGACATCATTCACCTGAGCTGAGCAAACTCCTACACTTACAGTTGGTCCCACAGGATGTCGATGTTTAAGTGGAGCAAAAGGATGGCACTCCTTCACCTCTTGACTACAAAACCTTCAGTGAGCTGGAGAAAAACTAGGAACATAGAAAGCTGTGCTGATCCTGTCAGGATTCAAACTGGAATGTGATGCTCAAATACTAAATCATTCCATTTGCTGCCCTTCCTATTTCATTTTCTGGGTATCTTTCCCCCCTGTGCATGTTGTTCTAATCCATAGTATGATTTTTCTTTATTTATATATATATTTAAAGATTTTAGACATTCACTTAGAGCATAAAACTGCAAGGCTCCTTAAATCAGCAAACAAGTAATACTGGTTTTAGACAAAGACTCAGAATGAGCATTGCAAAGTCAAGTACACTGCACTGAACCAAAGGTGAATATACCTTTTAATTCATTTTCTATGTTTGTACATCAATTTCATAGCCAGGGATGAATCCCACCCTTCCATGTGATACACATCCTCTGCAACTACAGGCACTGAGCCCAGGGTCTTCAAGACAGTCCTGAGTGCAATATCAAAATAGCGTCCCCTTTTCACTTGTAGCAGAAAATGGTGAATCCCTCTTCTGTGACAGCCTGTTTCGAGGAAGTTTCGGAGCATTTCTGAGAAAGACCCATTTCTTGGGCTGTATTGTGTTGCAGTGCACAGGCCAGAGGAGCCTCTAGAGAAATGCCATGCAGCCACAGCTGTTCGGAGGTCCTCACCTCACTCCAACATCTGCAAACAGAGAACAAGCCCTTGTACTGCACATTCCTTGAGATGCAGTCAGGAGCCTAGAAGAGCAGGTGAATGGACCAGCTGTAGCTCATAATGCTGAGGACACGGCCTGCAAAGTTTGATAATACCTGGAGCTCCCAAGGTGCTGGAGGGTCCCTGCCAGGATACGTCACCTTGCACAGTGCAGCCAAGAACTGACCAGGGAACAGATAACCAACAACTAATGATTTGATTACTCCCTGCCATGGTGTAATGGTCAACTGAGACCACCCGAATGCAACACAGCTAAAAACTCTGTAATAGCCTCACGGAGAGGGAGGAAACTTTGGTCTCTTGTACCCATACAACACATCCACAAGACACTGGGCTGTCTGCCTCTTCCCACATTACCAAGTTTCTGTTGGAGCAGCAACTCCACCTAACAAATGTAACTTTAACAACAGTAAAACAACCTAATAGCTTAGCATGCCAGGGGGCTAATGTGGTGGGCCATTTAATGCTGCACTAAATAGCCCTGGTTTGATTCTCATTGCCAAGTGCTGAACTGAGAATTGCAACTGCAGGAGCAGTTCCTAATTCATTAGTTAAAGGGGGTCATTGCTCATAGGGTGGGGAAGAGGGAGGGGAAGAGGAAAGAAAGGGGGGAAATATCAGACAACTCTAAACATTCAAAGTCGACAGAAGGTTGCACTCCTGAGAGATGCAGTATTTAGCTGAAAGCCTGACAAAGCTCTGCAGCTGGGAGGCCTGTGGTGGTTTTACTCGACACTAAAAAAAGTTGCCATAAGACACTTGTAACCTGTATAATAGGCTTGGTGGGAACGGGGAAGCTGGGAATGAAAAGAAGGTGAAAACATCTTGCTAATAACACTGGGGTTTCGTTTCAACCGGCCCTCAAAACCGTACACCATGCAGGCTGCCAGCACAGCAAAACAAATAAACTGCATTCCCATCTACGCTTCCTAAAAAAAACAAGCCCCCAAAAGAAACCTGATTGCAAAGCAGATAACTTAAAAACTTAAAATGATACAACAAAACAAGCCCAAATTTACAGGGCACCTCTGCAAAGGGAGAGCTTTATTCCTGAACATTAGAACCCTAAACCAACCGTTTTCTCTAATTTCTGCCATCACTCAGATTGGCCTTGAATTACCTCCTGATAGGCCTCCCATGTGCTTGCAGATGAGAGAGTGTAATGGGGATCTGTTAATTAACTAGAAGCAAAGTTGCACGGTGGGGATCAAACACTGGATGCGTCCTAAAACTCCCACAGAGAAGATGAAATGCAGCGCAAACTTTAAAGACTTCCCGTCATTAGCCAAGACCTTGGCTGCTCCTGGCCCAGACCCCTCCTGTTTCAGAGAACAATAAGGACAATGATGGCAGAAATGAAATAGTGCAGCAAGGAACAAAGGAATTAGCTATTTACCCACAGAGAGAGAAAGGAAAAGAGGGGCAGGGGGGAAAGGGGGAAGGGAACTTGCTTCTTTTTCTCGGGTTTCTGTCTACTTTTAATTAATTTACAGCTGCCAGGGACTTGCACACAGAGCACGCCCAGAAGCATTGTGTTAGAGCGCGGTGTTAATACATGTAACATCTACTGTTTACTCCCCGGCAGAAAGGAGAAGGAGCTGGGGCAGAGGGGCAGTAGGGAAGGAGGAGAGGAGATCTTCCCTCTTCACAGCTGCTTGAAAGAGACAGGCAGAGAGGAGCAAAAGGTTATGCTGATCTCTAACTTCTATGAACCCACTTCCACGCAGGCTATTATTATTCTTTAAAAGAACTCCAGGTAGGGCAGAACACTGTGGGCAAGACCCGCACTGTGTACTAAAATGAAAGAGGACAGCACCAGGACAGGGACACCCAGGGGAGGTGACAGTAAGCACCGCACCAACAGCTCACCAGAAAACGAAGGGCCAAGTTTAACAGGCTTCTTTCAGCATCCTCACTCAGATTGAGGGAGGAAATCTCAGGGTGGAGACCCACAGCCACACACAATGCTCTGCAGAGATAACCCAGCTGTACTAACTGTGCTGCATTTCCAAACCACTTGCCCCAGCACTTGCAGAAAGTCTAACTGGGCCAGGCAGAGCGCTGCACTGCCACAACGGCACCAGTGGCTACCTTCTGCAGTGGTTCCATAGATACATACCACCCTTGACTACACTGAGCTGAAAATCGAGCTATTGCTAAGCTATGCCTACCCTTTGGACACAACGGCATGGCACCAGGCTGGGATCTTACTGGAATGGCACCTGGAGGCAAGATAGGATACCCTAAAACACCTAAGCTGGCATTATGAGCCCATGTTTCAGAGACAACTTGAGGACCAAATGACAGTTCGCTTCATTTTACCTTTCATCTGAAAAAAAAAATAAAAAAAAAATTTTTGTCAGATGGCTATTTTCATGAAGTCTAAAGCCCAGGATGCAAAGCAACACTGCATTGCAACCCTAGAGGAAAAGTCAGAGAGAAGTCACAGCATTCAGGGAGAGCCCTGCATTAAGACTCCACAGCTCCACCTACAAAACCACCAGACTTCAGAGAGCGTGGGGATGGCTGCAGCATGAGAAGCTGAAGGGATCACAGAAATTCTCCTGGTAGGTGCTCTGTGAATGTTTGCTTGGGCTTTTGTCTCCCTTGGAAAAGGAACAGAAGAAACAGAGGCTTCACTGAAAAATATGAGTCTGCAGCTGCTCAGATTTATTCTCAGCCTAGACAGTGGCCTTAGGCAGCAACGGTTTCAGTCTGTATTTTGCACATCACTGCTTTTGATAAGGAACGGGAACAGGAACAGAGGCTGAGCAGTCCTAAGGCTGGACATGAACCTCACATGAGGATGAAGCACTTGCAGTATTTTCTGGTTGCTCAGATGAATGGTGGTGGAGGTGTCAGTCTTTTTCACAGGTAAGATCAAATGATACTATTATGTATGTTTTAAAACTAAGAAGCATAAACATTCGGTTTCTAGGCTACCTGTTCAGAAGAATCAGCCTGTGTTTCACGGTTCAGCAAAAGAGACAAAACCTTCTAGACTCACAGTTAACAAGACCAAAACAAGAATTAAAAATCCCATTGCAAATTAGGCATGTTTGGGTATGTAGGAGAGAAGCACAGAGAACCTTTCTGACATCTGGTCCAGGACATCAAGCTTGACTTGCCACAGAACGAGGGCAGGCGACAGTAAGGGAATGTCCTTTCACACCACTACTGCTGTCTCAGCACTGTCCTACATTAGCTAAGTCCAGAGACGGCTAACAGAAGTGACACTCACCAGAGACAGTGAACAGAGGATTGGGGGACTTTATACCCTGTTTGGATGCTTTAGAAAGCCAGCTACACTTTGAAAGAGGGAAGTGATGTCTTGTTTTCCAGAAGCATCTTATGCCAGTACCTGATAGTTGAGTTTTCATGTAACTGGCACCATTATCTAGTGTTGCCTCCATATAACTCTATTCTAACTAAATTATCTAGGAGTACATCTCTTTGCTTTTTCACTCTTCTCTCTTCCAGCAGCTCTTGCTTCTTCCGAGGACTGCTGCTCATTATCTGGAAAGTACTGCTCTCACGACTTGTGTGTGAATTCATTGTCTTGCTACCAGTGAGGTCCAGATACTCAGCTGGCACCCCAGGGATGCCCATAACATTTGTGTCTGGGGCCCAGTGTGGTGGCCCACATCATTGCAGTACTCAAGTGCTGCATCACCAGCCATCACACCCACCCTCACTGCTTTTCTTTTCAGTAATGCTATTGACATTAGGCTCTTAGACACATATATGGTCTCTCTTGCCTTTTGTCAACTGGGAAAGCTTGTGGTAAAGGTGGGAACCAAGTCTCAGCTTCAGAGTAATATTACTGGGGTGTCTGCATTCCTATTCACAAACAGAGCTCCCATGCCTACATTTCAGCAACTGGTGTTTCCCTTGTTGAAAGCTACTGGACTCATCCAGGCAGGTGATAGTGACATTCGTACATGTACTGGCACTATTTTCTCCATCCTCATTGCACTGCTGAATCTCTGGTGATGCTCAGAGACCACAAAGCAGTCACTTTGGGTCAGAGCTGGAGCACATTAAGGTGGCAGTCAGCAATAAACCTGCTTACAACCTTTGTCTTTTTGGGGAAAACAGACATCATCGATTTCAAGAGCAAGCACTACCACCCCCCGCTGCCCTACTTAGAACCAAATCTCACTCATTTTGTTTATCCAGGCAGATCTGTTTGGACCTTTACTTTTGAAATGGAAGAAATCTCTTCAAATTTCATAAAGAGAGAGAGAGTAAAAGGGGCTCAGTTTAAGAAATGTGAACAAATCTCAAGCAGAACAGACAAGATCACAGCTCCAGAGGGAAAATTGCTTTAACATGGCAAAAATACATGAAATTGATCCTTACAAAAAGGTCTGAAGTACAAAGCAGCAGACTCCAGGTTTCAAATTCTTTGCTTTTATGCACCTCTGACAGCAAAATGACTCTGTTAGAAAAAGTGGTTTTTAAAAATCTCTTTTATTAATTTTTTTGGCTTATATCACTGAGAGGAAATCACCCCATCACAAAATCTGCCAAAAGGTTCAGTTATTATTAGCCTCTAAGATGCAAGCTAATTGCTTTCTGTGTTTTTCACCAAAACCAGCTGAGAACCCAAGGTTCACAAAAAGGATACTGCACATGCTCAGAAATTCGCCTGTCCTGAAAATTTTTAATTACACACTTGACATTAGTGTTCCCCCGTGTAAAAACTGTGTTACTTGTTAGGCTCACATCTTACGAAGACTTCAGCAAGCCTGTAACTCTGCACATATCAATAGTCTTGCTGAAGGTAGATTTAGAGGGATTATTCAGATGCATAAAGTAACATGAACTTGCCACACCTTTGCAAAATCAGAGCCAAACAGTATCACAGTGAACACTATAGACCTCATCACTACTGCCTGAAATGAATTTGTTTTTTTTAAAGAAATACATTTAACAGAAAATTTAAGAGGAAAATTGTTGAGTCTCTCTATTATCTTCTTCTCTAAAAAGAATTATCAAAACAGGTATCCAAAGACTGTAGTTCTGCAAAATCTCTCTCTCTTATGCATCTCCTCCTCCTTCTCTGAAGTTAAGCCAGTCAAGCCTGGTAGTAGTCCAAAAAATCCACGTGACTTGACATCTCTACACCCCAGTAACTCTCTGCTGCCATCATGATTTCTTGAGACAACAGCATCCCAATACAGTGTATTTTGAAACAGGCTCTCCGTGCTCCAGTTTATTCTGGAAGTAGGAGGAGGGAGAAGCAGCTTGACGCTAGGTCAAGGGATAAAGTTCAGCAAGTTGATTCAGCTCAGAGCAGGGTCAGACAAGCACAAGAGTAGGCTCAAGTGAGGGGTGCAGCTCTAGTTGGCTGATAATTTTCTTTTTTTCCAAGCAGGACAAGTGTAAATGGATTAATCCTGGTCAATTCCTTTTACCCAGATAGTTTGTCTCTGATAGTTTACTTGATAGCTTGTCGATAAAGAGTTGAAATTATGAATCACAGAATTGTCACAGTTGGAAAGGACCTCTGAGATCACAGAATCCAACCATACACAAAAACACACCCTACAATCTCTGCCACTAGAGCATGCCCTGAAGTGCCACAGCCACACATTGCTTAAATACCTCCAGGGATGGTGACTCCACCACCTCCTTGAGCAGATTGTTCCAGTGCCTGACAACTCTTTCAGCAAAGTAATTCTTCCTATAATTTAAACCTCCCCTGTTGCAACTTCAGACTATTTCCTCTGTCCCTGTCATTATTCCCTTGGAGGAAGAGGCCAACACCCACCCCTGCAGAGGTCAATGAGGTCTCCCCTCAGTCTCCTCTTCTCCAAACTAAACATGCCCAGTTCCCTCAGCCTTTCCCTCACAGGACTTGTTCTCTAGACCCCTCAACCAGCTTGGTGGCTTCTCCTCTGGACACGTTCCAGCACTTCAATGTCCTTCTTGTAGTGAGGGGCCCAGAACTGAACACAGCACTGCGGGTGAGGCCTCACCAGTGCTGAGCACAGAGGCACCATCACTTCCCTATTTCTGCTGGCCACCCTATACCTGATACAGGCCAGGAAGAGAGTATGTTAAATATATACTTACTTAGCTATATAAGTATATAGTATGTAGTAATACTAATACAACACAGAAAATAACAGTACAACCAACTTTTTCTGGTAAACGTCCATCTATTCTTAAAGGCATGCTCCTCAGCCCAATAACCTCCTCCAAGAAGCTGAGGACACGGCCTTCTTCCTCAGCATACAGACCTGCACAGCCAGGCTACGCCTTTGCTCAAGCAACATACAGAGAAATGAGTAGCATGCGAAGGAGTAATCAATCACACTTAAAAACATTAGCCGTATGGTATAGAGATTCCTTGTATCTTATGCAAGTCTTACCAACGCTCCTCCCAACTTATTAATTCCACCCACAGCAGTTCACCCAAAACTAGGGAGCAAGTTTTGCTGGCTGGTTCAGAAGACAGCCCCTCCTTCCACTTACATCTTGAACTAAAGCAACACTTACAAAGGTACCAATATCAAGACAGCATGCTTTATTTTCCTGTAGCACAGACAGTGATAGGCCTGAGCTTTCATCTAAGGTTTTACCAACCTTTTACATTTAAAGATGCAGATGATAAACTTGGAAGAACCATCCATCTTGAAACTAAATAATGGAAAATTATTATAGTTAGAAAAGACATGAGCAAACAACTGCCAAACAAGAAGTCCAGATTTCAGACTGACACATAATTTCACCCTCCTTTCTCTCCTTGAAAAAGCTTCTTTCAAACCAGTGCATTGCCATAAAAAGTTTCTGTTTTGACAAATATACAAGTATATTTTTTTAAGAAAAATATCTGTTTACTGACTACTTGAAGATACTGCTTATAAAACATTGTCATGCATTTGTTTCAGCTACACGTGGGCCTGGAGCTAAATACAGACTTCAGTTTTCAGAGCTGTCAGTGCCCACCACCTTACCATCTCAAATGCGGAGGTGAACATAGACGTGAGCATCATGAACCAACTGATGTATGCTGTACGTGTATTTCATGTATGGAGTACATATAATAGAGTATTGCATAACTCTAGTGACTTGTTCAAGAGAATCTTAGTCTGTGTCTCATTTTTATAGGGCTGCTGAAACAAAAAAGAAAAAAGAAAAAAAAACCACCACAAAACAAAAAAACCACCACAAAACAAACCACTTACAAGCACTGGGAGAGACTATTAAAGGCAGAGGTCTCTCATATAAGCACAACATGTGATCGGATAATATTGTCTGGATTAGCAGCTTTATAACCTAGCCAAGCCCCAGGGCTACAATTATCTGGTTGCATTAAACTGAAATCACCTGCAAAACCTCACAGTGAATGAGCCCTTGGAAGTGTCTAATCTGCTGGTTCACACTTGCAAGTGAAAGCGAAATTCAGCAATGGTGAAGAGATGAACAAACATCACAGTGAGAGATTTTCCAACTAATGGTTCTAATTTTGCTTCAAAAGGAAGTTCTCGCCATTGCTGTTGGCTCTTGTTCCACATACTTTCCAAATATAACAACATTATAAGCAGAGAATAAAAAGATAAAAGTCACAATAATAGCTACTACCAATTTGCACCTATATAAAACTCTTAATTTCATTAGTTTTGATGTAGAAAATTAGTGACGTCTATTCTAAAGGTACTGCTGTAGGAAGAACTGGATTAGACACACACTCCTCTAATTCCCTTTGGCCACCCAATTCTGTTCATAATTTGGAGGTTCTCAAACTGCATCACGGTGATTTGAAAGAGAAACCTTTCAAAACCTTCCATTATTTTTTTCCTAGTCCTTCACCAGGTGCCACAGAAACAGTTGTCTTGTGCTTTAGCTTTTTGCTCCCCAAAACTTCTACTGCTTTGCAGTCTATCAAAAAAAACAACTCACAAATTAATGGCTATTTTAAACTCTCTGACCAGCTTCCATTTCAGGCATTCGCTTCTGCCTATCTACCATTCCTTCTGATTACATAGATGGACATGATGATTGCATACCACCAGCTGTTGTACCTCAAGATTTACCAGGAGTTTTGCTTGAGGAAAACGATGAATTAATAGATGGAACTGTAATCAGGCTACACAGATAAGGAGCAAACCATAGGTAAGAAGCTAGAAATTGTGTGGTCTTGAAGGTTGCCTACAAGATTGAAAGTGCTCTGTCCTGGAAGTGGCAGTCACCTGAAGTATGTAAGAGTCCTGTATTTTAGGATAGCATGTAGACTGAGCTACGTCTCAGCCTTCAGAGCATCTATGAGCAAAAGTCTCTTCCTAAAAGAAAAATTTTATATAACTGCAGAATCATCAATAAAGTCATGTGGATCGATGCCTAACACTCATTGGGTAAGGGAAAGTGGTGCGGTTTTGCTACCTATCATAGTACAAAACGCTGTGCTAAAAAGTCAGTAATTACAAAGACAGTGACATTTGAAGAACTACTCAGGTACTACTGTGTGGGAATTAATGGTACTATTTTTACTGGTGATCTCTGCAAATCTTCAGCTCTTCCAGGCTGGAATATGCAAGTTGGATGAAACTTCTAACTAAATTAATTTTCACACAAAGTTTAGAGACAATCTGGAAGATGTTCTTTAAAAAACTAACAATGAAATTTGAAATAACTCAAAACTGAACTAATTGACTTTGGATTTTATCCACATTGGAAGATATTTTCTGATATAGCGGTGGGGAGAGATGTTTAAAGTGGATATGACTAGTAAATGCTACTACACTTTTATACTAAAACCAATTTTTTTTTGTTGAAAATTAATTTCTTGCCTGAAAAGGATTAAAATAACTTCCTTTTAAAGGAGGCTTCACTAGATTGCTATTCTATCTATACTGCACCATCCAGTTGTGTATTTATGTCATGACTTGCAAAAGCTTTTCAAAGCACTACTAAATGTGCTTTGAACAGATGGGGAAAGGTAATACATGCCATTTTGTCAGCACAGACACACGCCGATTCTGACGCAAAAAATGACATAGTAGTATATTGATTTTACATACATTTCCATATGCTTAAATAGCTTCAGACTCTGTTACTGAAACATTTATTTTAAGATAACAAGAGCATTTAAACTTAGGGTTTTTTCCATTGATCTTCTTATCAGAATCCCTATTTCATTCCAAATATAGTTGGTTGGATATGCAGACAACTAAAAAAGAAAAAAATAATTACCCCATCGGCCAGTGTGTTGACAAAACAGCTAATTCCTGAACAATATCAGACTTGATGGCCCGCACAGCTGCCTAGATGATTTTCTGGCTATTTCAGCCCACGTCACATGTTTCTCAGTCTTTGGTGTGCTGACCCCTCCTTTCCCTAGGTCCGCATATTCAAAGACTCCATTTCTTACTTCCCAAACGAGCACTCCTATTTTCTCACACTTGCCATTTGCTACCTCGGTAAGACAGAAAGAGGAAATCTACAATTTATTCTCTCCTGAAAGGTTCAATGCCTGCCCACAGAAGGGGATGTCTGGAGCAAATAACAGGCGCCTGTCACCGCAGGGAAGAGCCACGCTCTGGCTGCTGCGACAAGTTCCATCATACCCATTTGTATGCACACTCCCAACTTTATCAAAAGCAATAGTGTTGTCCTCTGCTTCTGCCAGGCACTTATTCAATTTTATTTCTCTTCTACAGTTCAGTACCACTCTTTGCCTTTCGCTCTCTCTGTATTTCTGACCTGAACTTTAGGGGGAAAATAACACATCTCAGCTAGATTAGAAAGGAATAGTTCAGTTTAGGTCAAGCTTAGCTAGAGAGACCCTCAGCTAACTCAGTGGCTCAAATGCAGCCTGAGCTACAGCTCAGCTGTACACAGTTACAGCAACAGCGTTATCCTCTTTAGAGCAGAAAGAGTGATGTAGGCAGATGGGCTAACTGGTTGTAGCTAAGCTCACCCTAACCATTACCACCCAGCCACCACTCCAAAAAGAAAGGCAGCAACAGAGACACGTGAGCCAGGGGGCTCACAGTCTAGCAAAAAACTCTACAGGTTAAGTAAACCTGATTAATTTTACCACTCAAGGAGGTTACTTACTAACGGATACAAGAAGTTAAGCATTTCGGAGGCTTTTTAACTTGGGAGCTGAGCTTTCCATCAAGACAGTGGGAAGAATATTTTTAATAAAAGCAAAACAACTTATTTTTTCTCTCAGCTTGGGTACAGCTGAGCCATTTTGGATGAAAAATTATTTTAATTTTTTTTTTTTAAATGTCTGAGGCAAACACCCAAAATGGAAAATATCAGCCAAAGCTGAAATCATTTGGCAAAGATATAAACAGCTGAAAAGAGAGCTTTAGGATGGAAAGCATCAAGCAATCTCCAACACAGACATAACTTCCCATACCTCCTACTGCCTTTTTTTCCCACGTTCCTACAACAGTCAGAATTAGGGGCTCCCCACCAGCACTTGTGCTCCTACACAGGGCAGGAGGGGGCTCCAGCTTATGGAACAGGCTTGACCCTCCAAGCTCCCTGCTGTACAATGCCACTGAAGCTCATGACCAGGTAAATCATAGAATCATCTAGGTTGGAAAGGACCTTTAAGATCATCTAGTCCAACCACCAACCTAACTCTGATAAAAACCATGTCTCTAAGCACTATGTCTACCCATCTTTTAAATACCTCCAGGGACGGTCCTCAACCACTTCCCTGGACAGCCCATTCAAATGCTTAATAACCCTTTCAGTGTAAAAATTTTCCCAAATATCCAATCTGAACCTCCCCTGGCCATTTCCTCCTGTGCTGTTGCCTAGGCCTTGGGAGAACTACCTCTGTCTCTCTACAACCTCCTTTTCAGTCAAAGAGGAGTAACTATATATGTGCAGAAGATAGCAACAATTTCATATCTATGAGAATAAATAAAATCACAGAAAATAAATGAAAGTTATATACTATCAGTATCCATGCTAGGAAAAAGAGCTTGACAATCCAGTAGGCTATTTCCAGATGCAAGTTCTTAAATAGCCATAAATATGTCAAGAGTTTTAAGAATACATAAAATGCTGCAGTGAATAAGCCAACATCCATCTGGTTAAGAGGAATCCCGTGAAGGGAGACCAGTTCTGGGGTTTGAGAATCTTCTTTTAAACCACCTGACCTTGGACAATGTTGGAAAGGGACCGCTGAGCTTGACAGACACAAGTCAGTGCAGCAAAGCCCTCAGCACAAAGTATCCTGCAACAGCAGCCAAACACAAATCTCAGGGCCAGGATTCACTGTCCTGTATCCCACCTTTACTTGTAACATGCATATACTTACTACAGGTTTTGGGTAAAGAATATGGTTCATTTTTACAGATAATTGTTTGCCTTGAGCAAGTGCAGCTTACAATCACTGGAGGAAAAGATTTGCTTCAGTGAATTAAAATCATGAGGTTATTTCACTAGAAACGCAAGGAAGCACAAAGCTAAAAAGATTAGCAAGTAAATATTTTATCTTTTTCCTCTTTTTTTACTCGGTGACATGAAAGCTCAAGACCCTTATAAATACCAAATGAGATTTCACAAGTTTGCATGGTTGAATTTTGAACAGGGGAATAATTTGGGGTGCAAGCCACATACTCCATATTAAGGAAAGAGGAATTAAAAAAAATAAAAAGTTGACCATAACCTGAGGCCTTGGCTCCAGCCAAGTGCCTGTTGTTATGAAAGCAAGGTGCTCCACACGATCTAATCATAGCACTAAACCTTGTTACAAGCCCTTTTACAGCTCCAATATCTGGGTTACATGGAAACACGCTGGAGAGCCTCCTCGTACTATGAAATAAATGTCATTCTGACTGGCATCCTCTCTTCCAGCGAGTAATTTCCCTCCGCTGATAAATCGATACAGCAAAAACAAATGAGAGCGCACAATGGGCACATTGAGGATTACATTTTTATTCATTTCAGAGCCCCTGCAGCAGAGTTTTTTAAACTCAATAGCAGAAAATGATGCACTTGAGCTGGGGGGGAGGGAAAGGAGGGAGGAAGACAGTGCTTTAGAGAGAAAGAGAGAAGGAAAAGTGCAAGAAAGGAAGAGAAAGAAAGAAAGAGAGAGAAGGAAAAAAAACCCTCAGCATTTACAATACAAGTCTAGATTTTAAAGTATCTTAAGTTTAGGGTGGCTTTGTGCCCAATGAACATTTAGTTTGACTCATTTTTAAGTTTCTGCTATTTGTTACAGCAACAATAATTTCCCTTTTCCCTCCTCCCTCCCTTTTTAAATATTGATCTTAACTATTCCATGTTTTGTTTCAAGGAGCCCTTCTCACCCCTTCCATCACAGCAGTTGTACTCATGCAAAGAGGTCATCACCAGCACTGTCCACATGTATAACGTCTTGTACCGAAACAGTTATATCAAAAGGCATACACTTGCTACAGCGGGCATGTAACTATAGGAAAATACAGCAAAACATCTAGACTTCAGTGTTTCAGCTCAGGGAACTAATCTAGCATCCAGTGAGGTCAGGAGAGATATTTTCAGTGACCTGTAGCAGGTTCTGACTCAGTCCCAAAGTAAACAAGACCCAGCCTAGTCACCTTTAATTATACACACGTGCCCCTGAAACTTCAGGTTTCAGTCTTTTCTATTAAGGGAGCAGAAGTAAAAAGAGAAAAACTGCTTTTTCCCTCAGGACATTCAGCCAAAGGGGACACAACCATGAACTTACTGAGGCGCTGACCCAGAGGCAGGAGCCCAAGGTGTTAAGAAACCGCTTGGCAAACCCAGATCTCAAGAGAAACTGAAGGGCACATCAGGACACCAACAGTATCAGTGAAACCCTAGGGCTTTGGGTGTTCACTCACTGTCAGCAAAAGGCCAGACTGATAGCTCCAGAGACTGGAGACTTCAGCACATCTACAAGAGACCTGTAACCAGGAAAGCCAAGGAGGAACTCAGGGCAAGACACTACACGTTACAGCACAACTCTGACTTGAGCGTGACCCATGCCAAGGGCAGGAAATGCAGAGAGCAAGCAGTCCTTGTCCCTGAAGAAGGGCTACCAGCAAATTCAAGTAGGGCTTTCATCTCATCACTGTATAACCACCAGGAACTGGACCAAGGAAACAAAACATTGCACATTTACTGCCATGTGACTGCTGGTTTGTGGCCACTTTCAATAGTGCCATGGTCTAGGTTTGAACAAGCAACCTCAAGGTGAAGGGCTGTTGTATCTCATTACTAGTTCCCCATGCCTCATTAAATTTGCATTTATTTGGTTCTCACTGTTAGTGGTTCCTACAATGACCAGCTAGAAATTACACAGAAATGTGCCTTTTTTTCCTTCCTTTTCACGCTCTCCCCCCTCCCNNNNCCCCCCCCTTTTTTTTTTTTTTTTTTTTATTTTTAAGCCAAAAGGCCGTAGCACAACAGCAACATAATGCAAAGTGAAATCCTTTTACAACCCTGGGAAGGCCAAGATGTGTGCCCAATAAATGTAAGCAGACATGATATCCTTTATAATCACAGCAAGATGAAGATGTGAACTGAATAAATGCTTTAAAAACATCATAGATTCTATTAGATGCAAAAGATTGAAGCGTTAGGCACCTTTTAGCTCAACTTTCATTTAATTTACTGCTTGCTGTACTATAGTCTAAAGGGAGTGAAAAAATCCTCTCTCTAATTTTTTTTTCCTTTTCATGAGCTGACCAAGGAGATGAAATCTGGGTACTTTAATTACCATTCAGAGCCAAAGGCCTGGCCTTTGATATGGAAATCCCACTTCAACTCCAGCTTGCTGCTGCCTTTCCCTGTCCCCTTCTCCTTCCAATCTCCCAACATGAATTTTAAGTAGTCTTGTCAACACCTGACCGTGAAAGCTAACAGAAGCCTGTGCTGCTAAGTTGGTGCTGGTGGTAATTTCTTAATTTTTCTTTTTTTAAAAATTTAAATTATTATTATTTTTTGGAGGAGGGAAGAGACTGAGGGGGAGGGGTGGGTTAGAAATTGGCCAAACCTAAGTGACCAGATCTCAGCACCTTTTCCTTCCGAGGAAGCAGCGCAACGTGGCCCAGCTGCATGGAGCAGCTCACATTAAAGGGTAAAAGAAAGAAGAAGCTGGGGGGGGGGGNNNAGAAGAAGCTGGGGGGGGGGGGGGAGGGGGGAAAGGAAGGAACGGATGAAAGCTGTCATGTACAGTTACCCTGTTATTGTCATCTGCCTGCTGCATGACTCCCAGCTTTGCTATAATTATTAATTGCACTTGTCAACTGTCATTAATTCCTCTTTAGCATCCCTGTCTTGGAGTAATTAGACAGAACAGCCTCACTGCACTCATTGTTTTGAGAGGCCCCTGAAAGAGCCCAACAGGGCTCTGTGAAGAGACAACCATCATTAATACAATAGAACACCTCGGCATTAACCCTTTCAAAGGTGCAGAAATCAGAAGCTGTCAGCTCTCCCATCTCACAACTTCCAGTTGCTGGACTCCCCTTCCCCTTTTCCTTTCATTTTCCCCCTACAATGACTCAGGAGCAGCTGGAGGCTTCAGGTGCTTTAGTTTGGAGGACACTGCAGGGAGGCCTAATTTTCCAGGGGTGGGGACTCATCATTCCCCAGCTGTCAGTCAAGACACTGTCCTCATCTTACGTACCGTGCTCTGAAGAGAAAGGCACAAAACACTGGACTGTTAGAAATTTTTGTCTTCAAGTTTTACCTCTAAGCTTGCAGCAGCTCACTGAAAAGCAGCTGCAAGATGTTGGTATTCTTTGATGCTTGTTTTCTTCTCCTTACCTTTTTGCAGAGGGATGCAGAGCACTTGTTGAGCTCTTGAGTGCTTGAGCCCAGTTTTGCTACAACTGCCCCCATGCTAGTCCTCCATGAGATGCTTTTCCTGACCATATTATGACCATGATATGCTTCTCCTGACCATATTATGCACTCCAGCTGCCCTGAAATTCTCCAATTCCCAGATGCAGTAATCTCCACAACTGTTACACGGGTATAAGCAAGAACCACAACTTGGCACACAGTTGGGCAGCTGTGCAGACAGTGCATGGCAGGCAGCAGGACTCTGCTCTCCCAGATGTGCAACGGAAGAATGCATAAAAGCTCACATGTGCAGAAAAGGTGCAGTAAGAAGGTGCAGTTCTGGGTCTATGAGCAAGGGACCAAGGAACCTAGTGGGACAATACTGTATTTGTATCACCAGTCTTGAAAACAAAACTGCACTTGCTGTTGGAAACTTGCTGTTATGGGGGAAGTATTCAATCTCTTAGTTTTGTTTTACTCGCACACCTGACTACATAATAGTGGCTGGGGTTAAAAGAAATGGGGAGGAACTGCAGTAACCTGTTGCTGCAACAGGGAAAAATCTCTGCAGTTCTACTTTTAGTTTACTGCTTAGGTTTACCAAACTCTATTCCTCTGCAGCTAATCTACTCACTCTTATCATCCTTTTAATTATAATGCTAGAATTCAGAGTTCTCAAAACAAGAAGAGAAACCAGCTAGGCAATAGCCAGACTTCATTTCAGTGCTGCTTGGGGACACTCTGAGGAACTCCAGAGTCACCAGATAGACCTGCCTAGGGGCTTGGAAAGACAACAGTGCACAATCACACCTCCAGTCCCACAGGCAGGAGTGGAGGGAGCACAGAATTTTCTTCCTCTAAGATCCATGAAAGACTCATATTCACACTAGGCAAGCAGTTTGCCAAACCTGGTCACATCAAATAACATCTTCAGCAACAGTATTCCTTAACTTATTTTAAATAAAACAGTCCTGGTTTAACCATCTGCTAGCTTACCTGTAAGAAGAATACTTTAGGAAAATACTTTTTCCATCAAATTTTGTCTATCTTTTCAATGCTTGGCTGACTGAGACCATCAAAACTACAAATTAATGAAGAAAATATACTCTAAAACAGGGTTTCAAAGTCATAAAATGTTAAAGAATTTTATTCAGAGCTTCACCTTCTTTGGATCTCGCGTAGTGGCTTATGATTTACTGAAATAACGGAGAGCTTTGTATAAAGCCATGTGGAATTTATTTATACTACATACAGAACCAGAAAAATCTTTCATAAGCATATCCATCAGATTTTTTTGGCAGTGTGCATCCTGCATCAGAATAAGCATTTGGCCATACATCTAATCATCAAACACTACTTTGCCTTTCTCTATTGTGTCTGTAGTCAACCAATGCAAAAATTAGCGTTATTTTTTCAAAACAGGGCCCAGCTTGGCTGCACGTTAAGCACCATCACTGATTAAATCCCTTCTGCATTTTTTAAAGATGAATTTAGTGTCCTACAAAACTGGCCCTGTCTTTTAAAACAACTCAGTCAACAGCCAAATCTTTCTGTTACCTTATTAGTGAGATGGTCCACTAAACCACCTTTAAATTGCACGTAATGCCAAACTTACCTGAAGGCCAGATTTAATACAGTACATACATATTATTACAAATTTCTGACTGGCCAGTGATTCTAGTTCCTCAGGTCAATAAACCAAATAATTCTATTTCATTCCACTAATGGCAGATGTTTATTGCACCTTCTTACATAAGTATGCTCTTGGGACAAATGCAAACCAATCCTGATTGCTGTCAGGGAAGACAACCTAGGATAAACCTGGCCGAACTCACTGGTGATTTCAAGACAACAGTGTGATTTGCTGAGACACTTCTGAGATTCAGCCAGAAGCTAAGGCATTAGCTCCTGTTATTTCAAGAAGGTGAAAAACAAGAGGTGGTTAGCAGTGTGAATTCACAGGCTTTCTGCAGTGAACTTCTGTCACCAGTATTTTGATGCATGGCTGGGAAGTTTTGCCAATTTAAGCAGCTTTTTATCAAACAGATACAGCTGCAAATCCATGCATTTCTCTATCCCTTAATGCCTGACCCCTGTACAGTGGATATTCCCAAGTCATCCTGAGCCTCCCTCCCCTTTACAGATCTCACTAGCTAAAAAGAAGCAATTAACAAAAGTAAAGCACATACATGTGCACGGCCTTAAAAACACACCAATATCATTAGAGATAATAAATTCTCTGTTCCGCGGTCTCTCCAATGAAGAGTGTTCAAGTGATGATTAACCAACAAGCTAAGTGTTCAGCTGCGATCTCAGCCCATTTTGAACAGTTTTTGCCCAAGGCAAACTAGAGCAGAAGATTAAAAAACCCCTCCCAAATGGATTAAAAACCCAGTTAAATGGCCATCTTTGAGGTCATTATAGCAATAAGTATTATCTATATATACACATATATATTATCTATATAAAGAAAGAAAAAAAAAAAACCCACCACCTTAGACAATCCTTCTCCAGAGGATTACTTCAAAAGTTTTGACTTCAGAGAAATTGAAACTGATTTTCCTAAGCAAGCAGCTTTAACCTAAATCAGAACTCACCTCTCTGCCAATCAGAAAGAAGCTTTTGGAAAAACTTATACTTCCTAATAGTTATATGGGCCTTAATCCTCTTGGAAACAGTTTTAGGTCATTATTCCGGGAGTTATTAGGCTGGAAAACAGCTTCTAGGCAAATGATGCTATTCACAAACCTTTTACACCAGAAATAATGGTTGCATTATTTCTGCCTCAAAAGTAGTCTTGAGGTCTGATTTCTGATTTTCTTTATATCTGATGTTCCTGAGAAAAGGCACAGCTACTTGCTGTTTAACTAAAAATAATAATGAAAATTTTAAACACATAAAAGCAATTTTATAAAGATTATAATGGCAGTAACAAGAATAAGTTTGGATTTTAAGTGGAAGTAAAATATAATGTTTTATCTCCTGAAGTACAACGCTCTTATATGTTTCCGAAGGCAAGCTGAACACTTTGCTGCTTCCCCAAAATACCAGTTTCAAAGGGCTTTCACACACCTTCCTCCCCCCATGTTTTCTGAAGTGTTATTCCTTTTTCACATCCGTTGGTTTCTCACAGCAAAAGAGAAAAATTTAGAAAATTATTGAAGTCTGCTGCTTACACAGCAGTTGGAAGAAGGGTGACCAAACACCCTTGAGTCTGGGAGTAACCCCATTTCCAGGACCTTTGAGAGCACTCGCTCATGCCACCAAAACTTAACACTTTGCCTTTATCTGCCAGTGCTCTGCAGAGTAGGCTGACCACAGACTCATCAGGCAGCTAAGCTCACAGAGCTGGCATCAAGTAATCAAAATACTTTCGTATTTGAGAACACAAAATCATCTATTCCATTTTTTAATTTTTTTGACCCTCGATCACAGGGAAAAGGTGGAAAATAGGGAGCTCAATACCTCCCCCCATCCCAGTTTCCACCTTCTTTCAAAAAAAAAAAATAATCATATATGAATTTTCAGTAAGAACAGACAGATATTTAAAGACATCATTAATGACAGAAGCCAATCTTTTCCTCCTATCACATTTACTCAACGCTTCTCAACATAAAAGAACAACAAAAGGGAACCCACCATGGGGCTAGATCAAGTTGGTTTTGCAATCCTGCCACCAGTAAATACTCCTATGCAGGTCTAGATCTTTTAACACGTGCATCTAACAGAGACTGCAGAGTTGGTGCACACCCAAAGTAGTCCCAGGAACAGTGAGCCCACAGCATCGTGAGCACTCCCCTAAGTCCCTCCAATCTCCTCCCTCTGGTTTTTAGCATCAGTGGAGTATACATAGACATTCTGAGACTTCAGTCCAAAAGCTGTAAGTCCCAAAGGTTCTCCTGAAAAGTTGTCTGCTCCTCCATTTCATAGCGAAAGTCAAATGTAGAACAAAAAAGCCCCCCAAAAACCCTGACAAGTTCATACAAATTAATTTGTGTTACACTGCAAACTCTGCTTCCTTTGAGCGGATCCAATATTGACGTTTCAATGGCAATTTTAACCTGAATAATGACCTCAGGATTTACCCCTCTCACTTTTACACATAGCTGTATATGCATGTCAAGCATCCACAATCCTTTTTTTCTGAAAGAAGATAATTTAATTAAAAACTTAGAAACCTGCTTATTGTAAACTATTAGTAAATGTTCATCTGTTAATTCTTACCCTGAAGATGACAATTCTATTATTTGCAGAACAAGGGGGTCATAGTGGGAGGTAAAACTTCAGCATCACAAAACCAGCAGCACAAAAAGAGCAGCAGCAGGCTAAATGCTTCACTGAGGAAGTGATATCACAGAATCGGGTGGCCAAAGGATTCTGTGGTATCACTTTCTAAAGTATATTAAAAATGTATTAATTTGCCTAGACGGCAACTTCATCATCATTGCTCAGGAAAAATCCAAAAACCTACAAGGAAAGGCCTTCTGAGGTAATCGAAAGCTAAAGAGACATAACATAATTAAAAAGAAGAAAAGAAAAAGAATTGTTGCATTTGTTCTCCTTAGTTATATTAGGAATAAAAAACAAAACTAATGTAATAATGTATCCCAGCAGTTCAAATCTTCTAATTTATGTAGAATGGATTATTACTTAGACAATCTGACCCTGGGCAAAACTTCCTCAGTTGAGAAGATTTACAATCTAATTATGCAGGAAGTTCTGCTGAGACAGTTTGGGTGCAATGGTCTTCTATTACATTAGCTTAGCTAAAATTGCTGCTTCTTCGCTTGCTTGGTGTTCCAAGTACTCACATGAAAGCAGAAAATCTTTCATTCGCATCTTTTATTTCCCTTTAGTTTTTCTCACCATTACTGTATGCAGAAGCACTTGTTCTCAACTGCAAAGAGCAGCAAGGGGCTGAGGTTTTTAATGGCAAACTACAAGCTGCCTTTCAGGCTTTTGCTTCGGCCACTGTTTAGTGAACTGACTTTAAAACGGACCATCAAAGAGCTTTTCATAATTTTTACAATGATAGTTGCTGCGTTATTGCTCCCCTCCCTTACTGCAAACGTCCCCATAGAAAGCCTGAAGCTGAAATCTGTTCCTGTACCCTTCCTTTTTTATCCCAAATGCACAAAACTAGTTTATTTTTTTAGGGTGGCTCAGAGATGTTTTGCTGCTCTCAGACACCTGAATATTTTTAGCCATCTATTTCATTAGATCAAAAAAGGATCCCTCAACACATACAAAAATAGCAAGAGCTTTGCAGGCCTGCAGACGAAAAGACAGGAAACTTGGGTCTAACATAATCCAAAGTATCTTTTTTTTTTTCCCCCCTAGATATATTACAGTGTATTGATATAGTTGAATATACAGACATGTCCTATATTAACATAGATGGAGAAATCTGTGCCTTTTTTTATTTACAGTAAGTGTTTTGATTTCAAAAGGTCAATGGATCATGTCACGGCCTTCAGTCTTGATAATTACCATGTGTAGTAATGCACATTTTTATCTACAGGTGGCAGACCTTTTAAAATCATCTTCAATCAAATTCATTAGACATTTTTGTTGATACCACCACCCACATTAAAAAGTAAGAATCTGCAGCATAAAGTCCTAATTAATGCTGTTCAATTTAGAGGACAGATTTGTCAACAAAGTGGCTCAGTTCTCAAAGGCTAGTGACCCCTCTCAGAATGAAAGCCTTAAAAAAAAAATAATAATAATAAAAAAAAGAAGTAAGTTGTCCAGTACATGGTAAGCTTTCATTATTTAAAAATCATTCAGCAGCTCAGCAAAGGAATTCTTTTTTCTCCTTTAAATTAGAAGTTTCACTTCCTTGATTATTAAGCACTGGCTCGTAAATTAGTGATTTCTTCTCTGATAAGCTTACTTAGAAGAGGAAAAAAAATACAAGAATGTCAAAACTGACTTCTGGCAGTTAGAAAGAGAAAAGTGAATCATAAAACTTTTTTGTATCTGAATGAATCATTTTAAAATACCATGACTTAGACTTGTCATCTCATACACACGTCTAGTGCCTCACTACAAAGCAGAAGAGCACTGATTTACACCAGTCTATAATCATTAAATCACATAATCCTGCTTTCAGACTTATTCAGAAATTTTGTCCCAACAAGTGGAATAGTGCACTGCATTTGGACAAAATCATATTGAAATCAAAAAGGCTGTTCCAGGTTTTCACCTGAGAGTTGGCCCTAAATCCTCAGTTACACTGGCCCTGGCTCCACTGCCTTCCATACCTTTTGCTCTTTTCCACTCATGAAAACTGGACATAGGTGTTACCTGTCACTGTGGCTGCATTTCTAACCCTGATGTGGTAGCAATTGCCTCTCCCCTTGCAAAGGCACCAATTATACCAGAATACATGACTACGATAGCAACCTGGTCAAGCAGGGTGAAGCCTAAGCCTAGGACAAACACATTGCACTTAAGAGCATAACAACATAAAAATCACACTACCAAAAGGTAGTGAAAACTTTTTGAAAAACCCAAAAACCTTTGAAACCTTAATTCTGCAAGTAGTTACTGTTCGTGGCAGTCATGTTAAGTCCAAAGACCACTACAGGATTGAGTGGATATATAAACTGTGGGATTACCTGCATCTGAATCTCCTGTCAGGCCAACAACTACTTTTAACCAGATTGTTCCCCAACCATTCTCCCTAACTGCAAGAAACATCGTTTTATAAAGCATTTGTAAAAATCTAGTACTCGAGATATATATACTTATATATCAATACTGCAAAAATATTGCACATATATCTACAAGTGTATAGTAATTTAGAGAAAATTCTTTATCTTGCCAGTAAATTTTAAGAAAAGGAAAAAAAAAACAAACCCCAAACCTAAAAATCTTTCACAATTCGCCTTGTGGGAGTTTTGAATAGATTGAAACAGAACTGCAAAGCAGTTCTTGAATGCGTAACAGAAAGTATAGATAAATTTAATACATTTATACTGGGAAGACACACACTGAAGAATATCCTTATTTACTTGCTGATCTATGCCCACTCCTCCCCAGTCTGAAAAGGTGGGTGAGAAAAATTGTGTACGCTAATGTCTTTTGTGGTAACCTAGTAACCTTCTCCTTTTTCTCCGCAAGCTCTTCCTTCATACCACACTCTTCCATATTGCTAGCCCTCCAGAGTAATTGCTCTATGTCTTTATATGGTTTTGTTTTCCTACCCAATGCAGAGGAGTTGGGGTTATTTTCAATCTTCGGAAGCTTGTAAACAGGATCAAACAGGAACCCGGTCATCAGCAAGAGGAAGGCTAGAAAAATAAAAGCAAGTGCATATCAACAATTTTATTCTAAAAAGAAAATACATCCAAAACATGAAACAAAAGCCTGGGCTCTGCTAGACATCCCCCTCCCCGTTTCTTTTTGTTTAGTTCATGAACTCTTTTTTGCAGAACAGAGGCTGGTGTAAATTAATGTGTGACCCAAAACATATCACATGGAAAAGCTGCCATAGAAATATGTAATAGCAGGGGGGGGGAAAAAAAAAAAAAAAAAAAGGAAAGAAAATAAAAGTAGACATTATTAGAACTAAAGTGGCACCTCTTATTATGATAAATCAATACCAAGATTGAACTAGGAGAAGGATATGACTACATATTCCTGTTTCTCTTGAGTGCTCAAACAGCTAACCTGCAGTCACTGGTTCTTTTTTTATACTAACATGCTTGCATGATTAGACTGTTTAGCATGGTTAGTGGTGCGAGTACGTCACTGGGAGCAAGAAGTCCTCTGCATTTGCCTCTGCTCTCAGCTGTTACCCTGAAAGCGGGAGGGTTACTCACAAGTGTACTCTGGGACTTAGACCCCTGCCTCAAGGTTCTCCAAGCTGCATCTCAGCTTCCTGCACCAGTGACAGAGTTGGAATCTCCCCCAGGTATGACAAAGCCCAGAACTTCAATGCCTAACATTAGCCAGCATGACTTCCCAACCCCCACCTCATCCTCCACAGTTCAAAAGTTGTGGCTGCTGATATTTTATCTCAAAGTGTTCAGCCTGCTGGCAGAATGGGGAGGGGGAGAAGTCTTGAGGCACAAGGTGCGAACACGTCAGACACGAGTCAGGAGCTGGGACCCCTCTGCAGAGACCTGTGACACTGTTGCATGGAAGAGCGCAACTGTGCTGTTTGACTCAGCTGGCCCTGTCTAGCCAGAGGCTCCCCATTGCCAGTCTTGTGCCTCAGTTTACCTGGCTGCAAAACTGGGAAAAATTAAGTTTTACGTGACTCCCAAGCGCACATCAAAGCAGTGATTTGAGAACATAAATACTCAATTGTTTAGCTGATCACATGAACACAGTTGTACAAGCAAGTCTGAGACCACACTTGTGACATGGCACATCAAGTTCACACAAGCTAAAGTCCTCACCACCTCAGGCGTGAAGTGGCTGTCCTTTCAGTCAGGTTTTGAATACCTAAGCTGTGTTATTAATACCAATTTAGTCTAACCAAAACAATTTACAGTGTGAAACATGTGTGAATAAAAATAAATAGGCATTTATTTCATTTAATTTTTAAACTACAAAACACACACCCAACCAAATTCTGAAATTGTTAATCTCGTTATATAAAACTAGGCACTTTTCTACTGGTTTAACTCTATGGCCTTACTTTGCCAGTCCTAAAGCTCTGAGGACACTCCATGAAAGGCAGCAGCACGTAAAAAGACTACCACCAGGAGCAGGCTGGTGCAGGAGGTTTCAAAAGACATCCCCGGCTCACACTGAGCTCTGCACACAGGCAAACTTTGTGAAGATAAACCTCCACTTCCTATATTGTTTTTGATCAGATCAGCAAACACAAGCGTGTTCTCTATACTTTGTACAGAAATTTCTGCAAACATGAGGTTCTGCTCTTAGTAAGATTAGTATCTCCCTGGGCTTTTCAAATAAATCTATGCTGGGGGACAGGGCGGGGGGTGTGTGTGTAAGTCTTCAGTGAGACTATGTCATCAAAATTTCCTTAAAAAAAAAAAAAAAGTTAAAATCTACAGGGTCTATCAGACTACCTAGTAACTAGCATGTCAAAGAACCAGAAAATATTAATTGCTTAAGTCTTGTGTCAGGCTGGTTATCTTATTAAACATTCATCAACTAATGAGTACAACGTAAAATTTGTCCTTTGTCTTCCTTCCTTAACCATCAGCATATTATTACAGCAGACACGAGCCAGCCATTGAGGGAAGAATAAGCCCCCATTCCACACACTCCTGTTGAGGATGAAATCCCAGGACAATGAAGACAGATCAGATGACCATCAGATTTGAAATGCTTGTTTATAATAAACAAATATCCCCCTCCATGTTTTTGTCTTTCCGATCAACCTGGAATATTAAATGCTTCTCTTTAGAAAACTTTTGGGGTTTTCCACAAACCTAAGTATATTTCCAGATTATTTTTTTAAGAAGCCTCATTTTCCCATTCCTCTGTACTTAGTACAGTGTCTTTCACAACCAGGCCTGGGCATCTAAACAGGTATAGGAACAAGAAAAGGTAGCAACAACATCATCTGTAAAAATAATAACAGTGATAATATCCTGAGCTAGAATCTCAGCTGGATCCAGGTTAGTTTCCCACACTGTGGCCCTCAGTTTGAGTACAATAAGCTTAATAATTTTCTAAGCATGAATTTTATCTACGTAAATTTTTCTACTTGGTGTCAAGCAGTATATGTTGTTCTATGACTCCTAAAAGAAAACAAAAAACTACATTAAGGCCAATGGCTGGCTGTGAGCTTTGACAGGCAGAGGAAGATTATTTTTTTCCAGCAACAGAGCTGTAAACATACCTGTATGGTAAAAGATCCTTTGGAAAAAAAAAATCCTATCTACTTGGAATAAGCAACTTTTGCTGAAGTAAAAATAAAAATGTGTTTATAAAGGTAAAATACCACCTAATTACAACTGTTTATTAATTAGAAGATGAAGCAATCCCCAAACATTAATAGAGACTTCAGAAATTGTGGTCTTGAATAGAGTGACAGAAGCAGCAAAAATCGTATCTGTTGCCATGTGAAGAAACCTAGGTGTTACTCTGCAATTAAACTCAATTTCATTGTAACTATCATTTTCGTAAGATGTACCTAAGAAAATTTATACTTTTACCGATTTTTTTTTCACTCTCTATTTCCATAACATGTCCTACAATGTTTTTGTTTGGGGAGGACTGCAAGGGCAGCATTCCAAAAGCAGGCAAGAACTCTGTGCACATGAGTTAAATGCACAGAGAAGCACAAACAGGATTTAAGAGACTGAAAAAAACCCTTTCCAAAAACTGTCCCAATACGCAAGAAAATTTTAGGTATGAAGAAGTCTTGAACTGCAGCACACATTCTTACAAAGACTTCTACAACATTATTAGACAGGGTTATCACATACTGTATAATATATTTTATAGTGCTCCATTCCTCTGGTCGTTTTCGCTGCCCTCCTCTGGATCTACTCCAACAAGTCCGTGTCTTTTCTGTGCTGAGGACTCCAGAGCTGGATGCAGTGAGGTCTCATCAAAACTACGAGTAGAGGAGCAGAATCACCTCCCTCGACCTGCTGGCCATGCTTTTCTTGAATCAGCCTAGGGTACAGCTAGCTTTTTGGGCTGCAGGTGCACACGTCCAGTTTTTCATCCACCAGTACCCCCAAATCCTTCTCAGCACTAATCTCAATCCCTTCATCCCCCAGCCTATATTGATGGTAGGGATCACCCTGACCCAGGTGCAGGACCTTGCACTTGGCCTTGTTGAACCTCATGAAGTTCACGCTGGCCTACTTTTCCAGCCTGTTCAGGTCCCTCTGGATGGCATCCTATCCCTCAGATATGCCAACAACACACCTTGGTTTGGTGTCATCCTCATACTTGCTGAGGGTGCACTCAATCCCACTGTGAAAATGACTCTCATCAACCCTTCCGCAGCACAGAATAACAGTAGGGCTTTCTGAAGGCATGAAGAAGAAGGATGAGTAGAGGCCAGCCTCCCTCTTCTGAAGGTGGTGGGTGGGTGGGATCTCACCTCACCTAACTGGGCTGGGTGGGCAGTTAAGGATATCTAACATAGCCTTTGCAAAGTAAAATATTGCCATCACAAACACCTGCTGGATCTTTCTCAGGGATAAGAAAACAGATGTCCACACAGTGTGCACAGAAAATGCAACCATTTACAGTCACCGTGACTCACATCTCTCCACATTTCACCTGTGAGGTGGTTAAAGCTGCTTCCAGTTATGCATGGTGCAGTGCACTATAGAGAACAGGATGACAGAAACACAGAAACATGAGGTTTTCCGCAGATACTTTCATTTTCACATGAACTTCCTGAGACTTAAGGCTGGTAGTTTTTAACTCTTCAAGTCTTAAGACTACCCACTAAGGTCGAGGTGAATTAGTGGAGAAAGAAAATAAGTGCATGAAGAAAACTGTGATGGTACATCTGCTGTGTAACCAATCTGTAGATAAGGTCTTCAGTGTCTTGGGTTACTGGGCAGATTTTTTATCCGCTTTTAAAAAACTGAATGCCTACGAGAAAAAAGTATAACCGTTTTTGAAAACCTGTTGTCTTCAGAAAAGACCCTCCCTCCTACTTCCAAATTATGAGTTCTCATTTCACAAGCCACCATCTGATCCATGTATGGGGCTTTCAGAATGTTGCTTTTGATGACATCAACTAGAAAGAATCATAGGCTGGCTCTGGTTGTTTTTCCCACACCAAAACAGTCAAAACTAGTCTAAACAGAGAGGGTTTGGGGGTTGGGTTTGGGGTGTTTTTTTGTTGTAGGTTGTTTTCAAAGTCACTTTTCTCCTAGAAAAATACCAGTCAGCTTGCGCAAGATTATCTCCTCAGTATCTACCTGTTCATATTGCTGAGGAATAAGAGAAGTCCGGAGGGGTGTTTTTTTTCTTTTCTTTCTTCTTCCCTTTTTTTTTTTTTTTAATCTATTTGCCAACCAGAGTCATTTATCCCCTATTAGATAAAGTATAATAGACTATACCGAAAGGGTCACTGGCCTTCCATTTAATGATATTGCCGGCACCAATCTACATTTTCCCGACAGTGTCCCTCAACACAGAATAAATGGCTGATCTCTTCACAATAACAGCTGATTTCTATTTATTAAGCTAAAAAGGTCACCATTTTCTACGGCTGGGCCGCCCTGCACTATTGATAATTTTATGCATAAACAAATGGCAAATTTGTGCCACATAAATATGCATTAGCAATTACTTTTTCCTTGGGCAACGCTCGCCGCATGCAAATGTGTCCCTCACAGGGCCTGGTGGCTTTTGTTTTAGCTCTTGAACAGCTAAACAAAAGAGCACAATAAACAGTTTAAAAATTGCCAATCAATAGCAAATGCAAATGCAAAGGTAAATGGCAAGAAACTTGCCCAAACAAATAAAACTAAAGCATAAAGGCAAAACAAAAATCATGTAAGGAAATCAGTAAATAAATGGACAGGACTTTTTTTTCCCCTCCCCACACTTGTATCTTCAACTCTGGGTTTTCTTTCTTTTCAATAGAGAGATTTCTCTCTGCACAGTAGCAGTGGTGCTGGTACTAATGCAGACCTCAAATGGGAGCACACAGAAAGCACACACAGGCTGAGTACAGCTTTAGCAGGATCCCACACACTCATCCAAAGGAAGGAGGCAAAAGAAGGATGTCTGAGGAAATTCATAGTGGACCCTTGGTTCAGCTTTCTGTGATTTCCCATTTCCATCAAAGATTTTTAAAGAAAATCTACATGTGAAGGAATCGCTGAAAAAAGCTTAAACATCTTCTATAAACATTGATTTGGGTTTATATTACTGGAAGTGCCCAGAAAATACCAACTTATATGTGCCTATATGCAGATAGCTGTAGTAACAGCCTAATTAATGTTGTCACTTGAGAAACTTGAACCACATATAATTTCCTTTACCCCAAGGACAGAAAAGCTTGATTTTCCCTTGTCTGATCCTTGGACTACTCATTTCCGACAGCAAACCACAGTTGTATGTAAGATGCAGGATAATGGAAAAATCAGACCCAGACACTAAATTGGTATGAACGTGGAAACCAAAACTGACAATTTTAGGAGAACTGATGATTGCTTGGAATTTTCCCCTTCAACAGATGATCTTCGGTGCTATAGAGAACTGAGCATGACACATAACGTGATTATTATCATTTGTAGGCAGGCTATTACGTGTGGACAAAGAATCCAGTTCAGTAATGCAGTAACAACGCATTGTGCACAAACACATACTAAGGCCAGCTGTACGACCCATCCAAGCAACCAGCTTTCTTTTCACATAACTTTCTAAGGCAATAACTCTGTTTTCATGACCAGGATTGGGAAATGGAAAGGCATGAAACATATCCAGCAGAGTAAGTTGCACCTCATTCTACAAATGTTTAGGAAAAAGCCAAACTTAAAACATGTGAGTTATCTTTTGGGTTTGAAAAATGATTATTTCAACAGAAACTGAAGAGATTAATCATGTACTTCAAGTGTTTCCCAGACTGGGGACATTAAAAAGCAGGTAACCCACTTGCATTTCTATGATGTTAGCTCTACAGTTTTTATTTTTAATGAATGGGAATATTCCTGTCAATGTAAACATTCAGCAGCAATCCTATGTTTTTCCCACCCAATCAGCTGTCACAGAATGAAAATTTCAAAGAATTCATTTCCATGAATTAGACTAAAGAAATCAACAAGCTGATAAATGCATTTTTTGCCAATTAATCCAGTTAATTTCTTGCCTTTCAGCTTCCTTGATTTTGGCTTGGATGGTTTCGTAACACCACTTCACACTATGACTTTTGATTCTGATAGAAACTGATACAAGTGTTAACAACTATAGTGCCAGTGGTAATTGGTTTTAACCATTCTCATCCTAAAAGCACACTTAGACACAGTCCAATATGGGAAAAGCCACATCAAGCACAGCACGAGATATGACCTCACAAAGCAAAAATCCTAAATTTAGGCTTTTAGCCCAGAGCATTCCCACACCAGTAACAAATCCACAACTTTCAGTTTCTCTAAATGACAAGTAGATGACCAATACAACACGGTAAATGCGAGATATACATAACTACCCCTTGTCATCAATCCTTCTCTGCTCTGCTTTTTCCATTATCATACACCAAAAAAAATGGAAATTGATAGCACCTCCCACTTTGGGTAAGTCAAAGCATATCCAACAATGCATATCCACAAGAGAGAGCATCTTCAGCTAAGACACGCTCTCTTCTGCAACTGGCCTTCAAGCTGCTGGGCAGCTGCTACTCAAACATGCCCATGCAGACAAGGGGCATTCACCTGATAGCATATACCCTGCAAATCCCAGAGTTCAGAAATGATATATTACAAAAATTTGCATACCATTTTGTTAAGTTAAATGTGATTGAAAGATCCATGATTAGACGCAAAGTTCTCCTAAGGTCGACAACAGAGTGAAAAAGGCATGAGCAGGTATGCAAAAGCAGGATCAAATAAATTGTTTAAATGTCACTGCAAAGGTAGCTCTCACGAATGTCTCTGTGGCCAGTCTACTGCCATTAACATAGTTAGAAAATCTGTAATAGAAAGTAAATTATTACTACATAAAATATTCCTGCAAAGAGATACTGCTGCAGAATTGAAATGAAAAGATGTAGCTCAATCTGTTAATGCCCATCCCACATGTGTGAATGTGATGAACAGTAGAGAATGAAATGACAGTTAAATCTCTGTTAACAAGTGTATTTTAAATAGTATACATGGATCTTTCTGCATGGGTACCACGTCTTAGCAAACTCTGATAGGGCTATTCATGTTAATCCCCAAAACTAGCACTAGCACTATCAAAACAAAACCTCTTGAAGATACCAAGAATGGCCATTTTCTACAACAGTGGGTGGAGTTGTTTTTGTGAGAAGTATGCAGCTCGGGAGGATGAGATGAGAACAGAGAAGAAATTATTTTGTCAAATTCAAGCAGCCCTCTTTCTCTCTCACAGTAAGCCCGGCTTCTACTCTTCTTATCTAACCCCCATTTTCAATGAAAGTTATTGTCCCTAATGGTTCAAAGACTTTTTTTTCTTTAAAAAAGAAAGAAATGAGTGCTCACACAACTGCAATCTTCCTAGAAGCACGCTTTTAATATCAGAGAATTCCTTTTTCTTTCGGCTTTGTTTACAGCTTTCCTGGAAAGCTTTAAAGCTAAAACTTACTGATAAAAGTATCCTACTTCTTATATGCTTCCAAATGCAAGAGTAAGTTTCTTGAAGAACTTTAATACTGAACAGAGCTGTCACGGATAGTGTCTAAATGCTTGATGTATATGTTTTTGTATGCTATACACTAGATGACAATATAGATGTCGGCACAGCCATATGATAGGTTTTTACAATGATTTAGCCATACCAAATTCTTTCTTTGATGCAACAGATAACATTACACACATGCACATATACACCCTAAACTATGAGGGCACTCAAAACAGGGTAATTTCAGGCATGACAGATTAATCCCACCTCCCCCCCTAGATTAAGTATTAACACTTCAAGCTGTGTTCTTCTAATACAGCTACACCCCTCCTCTTTGATTCTCCATTCTTCTCCCTTCACTTGATTGCTTTCAGTTGTTTTGAATTGGGAAACATCAAAAACTGTCAGCAAGAATTTAGCATGAATTAGTATCAGAAAATTAGTGTTTTTCTTAATTAAAGAAAATATGATGTTTTTGTTCTCCCCATCTCCTCCTTCCTCTCCCCGCCCCAACCCAACAATACCCAAAGCGTGCCTCTGCAATCAATCTAGTGTCTGAAAAGGAAGATGGATTTGTTATCTTTCCTGCTTTTTCACTACCAGTAATAACTCCATGATTAAGACTCAGCTGACAGTTCTCATGCCACAGAAGCTGAAAAAAATCCAGCTGACTCCTCCAGTAGCTGAATTGGTCCTGGAGTTTGGGGGGAAGGGGCAAATGGGGGGAGACTTCCATCAGTCAGATAAACATTTCTGACCTGAAGACATCTACAGTAAGGCAATGCTCCCTGCTCAAAGCTACAAAAGCACCCGTTCCCAGGCAAGTACAGACTCTCAGCAGATAACAGATTTAAGTATTCCACTCAAAATAGTAAGAAAAATTCTGAAGGTTTCCATATGAACCCGGCAGAATTGACCAAATGTATCCATCTGTTCACTTTCATATAAGCAATATGTATGCTGCCAGTATTGGACCTCTTCTAGGGCAGGGCCCTGGGACTTAAATTACATCTGCCACTTCCCCGATTTACAGCAGCCTCATCAGCAAAGCATGAATTTTTTTTAAAGCCTCAAAATAGCATCCTGAGGAAACACACAAGAAAATTACTATTTCTACATTTCCTCCCTTTTCTACCTGATGACTTTGCCTCAGTACCTAATATTAATATCAAATGTGATGTTCTGAGCTGAGAAACATGGAAGCACTTCAAGAAAGCCTTTTAGTGTCTCATTTCCATCTCCTTAGCTCAGAAGGGACTATTTCATAAGCAAATTTGAACACCTTCAAGCAACTCATGATGAGAGTATCCAGAATCGAATTAGTTACCTCGCCTCTATTAAAACTGGCAAAGCAGCAAATCCTCATCGCTCCTCTTAGTATGGAATCACCAATACAACAGGCTAACTAGAACCCCCAAATACAGCTGCACCTTACATATCTCAAGCTTGAATTATAATAGTTTAATACAAATTATTTTTGAAAACTGATATTGCTGATAATGTTGCTTATTTCAGCTATGACAATTTTTTCAGACGCAACCATGAAAATCTGCTTCCTTGAATGCAACGCAGTATTTCTTACTTCAGCAGTAATGTCACCAGACAGCATGAGCAGTGCAATAGTAAAAGGTCAAGTAAATTTTAGAGTAATTCACTAAACCTCTGCAATAGTCCTCTTCAGAGGACAGAATTCTCTCAGATCTATGCTGTAAAGCCTCTCGTACTTGGGGACACATGCAAACTATGTATCTGCTGTAAGTATCAGCAGAAAGCGCACTACTGCTGGTCAAACCTTTACCACCACTTCACCAGAAATACCACGCTCCTCAATTGTGGTTGGCCTAATATAGTACATATATTATTTACACGAAAACAAATGCAACAGCCAAATACCACCAAAACAGGAAGTAAAAAAAAAAACAAAACAAAAAACAAAAAACAAAACCAAGCTGAAAAACTAAACTGCTGTGGCTTAAATGCATTACCATTCATGACTTGAGCCACACATCTCTTCTCAGGTCGCTCTAGCTGTCAAGTGACTTAGCTTAAACCATTCTCGGATAACCCTAAAAAGTGCCAAGGGGAATGTTACCCTTGTGACTTATCCTTTGCTACCACCCACCTGAATGCTGTCCAAGACTGGGGAAGAGTGAGCTCTTAGTTTGCACATAGGTAGAAAAGACCCTCTGAAAATGAGTGTAACAGACTGAAGAGCTTGGTACATTGGGTGTGCTCCACCCTACATAGCTCTTCATTCCACCCCTATCACACCAGCCTGGTGAGGGGTCGGGAGAGCAAGTCCTATGAGGAGAGGCTGAGGGAACTGGGCATGTTTAGTTTGGAGGAGACTGAGGGGAGACCTCATTGCCCTCTACAACTGCCTGAAAGGAGGTTGTAGAGAGGTGGGTGTTGGCCTCTTCTCCCAAGTGAATAATGACAGGACCAGAGGAAATGGTCTGAAGTTGCAGCAAGGGAGGTTTAGATGCGGTATTAGGAAGAATTACTTCACTGAGAGGGTGGTCAGGCACTGGAACAGCCTGCCCAGGGAGGTGGTGGAGTCACCATCCCTGGAGGTATTTAAGAAATGTGTAAATGTGGCACTTCAGGGTATGCTCTAGTGGTTGATATTGTTGAGTTGGGCAATTTGTTTTGCGGGGTTTGGGTTTTTTGTGGGGGGTGTGTGTATGGTTGGACTTGATCTCAGAGGTCCCTTCCAACATGAAGATTCTGTTGGCCTCACAAGTGTCTCCTCCAGTAGCTCTTCTGAGTGACCAAAAAGCTCCCAGGTGTTAGAACTGGAAAGCAGTAGCAAGACAGTGAAATCTCACACCCCTCTGCTTGCTTTCAAATGGTAAAGACAGATGAAGCAACCTGACTGAATAAGACCTGAAGTACAGAAAAGCAGCACTGAGAAAAAGGGAGCGACAGGGCCTGAGAGGAGCAGAGACGCAAGAAGCACGGGTGAAGGTAAGAAAGATAAAAGTAAGTTAAGAGTGCCCAGCAGAATGCATCAGCACTGGCAGAGGACACTACTCCCACAACCTGGAGTTGACTGCTGGACTTCTGACTGACTCAGCCCATCTGCTGCTGTTCACAGCTACCAGCAGAAACACCTCTTAGTGGCCAGTGGCTGCAGCAGTAAGAACCTATTACCAGCAATTACTCCACCAACTCAGGTAGCAGCACTCTCTGCTGAGTATCTATAAGTGAAAACCCTCTGGTGACCTAAGCAAGAGATAAAGGGCAGTGGAGCTCTACAGGGTAAGACCTTATTTTTTCAGCTTTACATTATAAAAATCCTCTGGTTGAAAAAGGCTAAATAAAAGTGAGCATTCAACAAAATACTATACTTAATTGCAAAATACTATACTTAAGATCGTACAATCATTCCTAATTTAGCTGTTGAAAGCATGAGCTAAGATTCAGTCTTTGTGCATACACAGTACTCTCTAATTACATGATCACATTCCAATTTTTTCTACAAGGATATCACCCAAGAAGAGCCAGCTCTGGGAATGAACATGAGTTGCATACTTAAAAGCCAAAGTTGCCTGCAGGACCATTAACTCATTTGTTTTAGGTACTGGAACACGAGAACTGAAGGCGGCTGAGATTTGCAAGGCAAAAGGAGGACAGTTTCACAGGAATCCAAAAACTTTGCAGGAACCCCTTAGTCGTACATGCCCCACTTTCTGACCTGGTACACCTGAACATATACTTGTGGATGCCTTATTTTGCGGTCAACTGATGCTATATTTTAAAGACATAAACAGTTTTAATACAGTGAAAATAACACTTTCAAAAGTCGGATCTGACCCAGATGCATTTAGAAGCCTGTCATAGCAGTTATCTTCCCCACACACTGAATGGAGACAGAGGGGTACCTCCGAGGACTTGCCGGGAGAAGTATACGCCAGCAAAACTCCGCATTTCTTTCTCTCCACTGACTGGACAGAGGCCTTCAAAGAGCATCCTTTCTGCTTAAGCTAGATACCTTCATTTATGATGGGAAACTAACAGGAAAGGCTAAGCGTCTCTATCTACCTGAGGTCAAGAACTCCACTGAAATCCCAGTCCCTCTACTAACCAGCCCACCGCCAGGCCAGCTCAGTGCCCGGCTTGTTACATAGAATCATGGAATGGTTGGAGTTGGAAGGGACCTCCAAGATCATCAAGTTCCAACCCCCCTGCCATGGGCAGGGACACCTCCCACTAGAGCAGGTTGCTCAAAGCCCCATCCAGCCTGGCCTTAAACACTTCCAGGGATGGGGCAGCCACAGCTTCCCTGGGCAACCTGTTTCAGTGCCTCAGTACCCTCACAGGAAAGAATTTCTTCCCAATATCTAATCTAAATCTCCCTTCTTCCAGTTTAAAACCGTTACCCCTTGTCCTGTCACTGCACTTCCTGACAAAGAGTCCCTCTCCAACTCTCCTGTAGGCTCCCCTCCTGGATGCACCCTGGCTTCACTTTAGAAGGGTAGAAAATGGTTTTCCTCAGACGTCCCCTAAGCCAGGTGGCAAGAGCACTCCTCCAGGTATGTGGGTTCAAACATTTTCAGGTGGTCCAGGAAGACCCCAGACAAATAAATATACAAAATTTGGCAGACTTAAATGAAGTGGACTGCTGCCAGGATTTAGGTTGACTCTAGCTACATAGGTAGGATTTGAGTAAGTTGAGTCGTTTTCTTCCCCTTCAAAAACTTTTTGCTTTATCTGTAAAGCGGATACAATACCACCAAGACAGATGTGAGAATCAATTAGCATCTTGACAATGAACAGATAATTTACTGATAAACATCACAGAGAAGTCCATAGGAAGTTAATAATTTTCCACGTGTACTTATTATACCAACAACATTATTGCTATATTTAAGACGGGGTTTGAAAGTGTGCAGAGTATGCCTGCCACACAAACAATGGGGATTAAAAAAATAATATTGAGTATCTTCTATTCTGTCAGCACCGTCATTTCAGTAGTCTGATATGCGATCATGTAATTAAAGACTTTATCATAATGCATATGCACAAAGGGGCTGAATTAAGGTTGTGCAGACAAATCTAATTCTGGCATTTCCTATGCTTTGAGTGCCTGACTTGACAATCTTAGCATTCATTTAACAATCGGTTCCTGTATGTAATACCATACATTATAGACACATGTCTGTAAAATCTTCCATATCACTGCACGAACACACATACTCAAACTCCAAAAGTAGAACAATACGCAATCATATTCTGGCCATTCTCCTTTATATAACACATTCTTGGCATTCTATTTACCACCATCAAGAACAAGCTGCTCAGGGGTGCAAGCAGTTAAAATGTTCTTTTACCTTTCATTTTTAAGTACATGGAATACGTGTCAACGCTTCCAGCTTCTTACCCACTGCTGAAAAACATTTTAAATAGCACCCACTGTGTATGAGCCATTTGTGTATCAGAGCACACGTGCACAAATACGTGGAGCTCTCACCCTGGGCCTTGAACAGAGGCTCTCCTGTTAAGAACCTGCAGAGGGGACCACTCCTTGGTATTTTAAGCAGGCAGGATTAGGGCAGACATTGCTTTTGGCCTTGTGCTACACACGGGTCCTCAGCCTGCTGCGGGTGCCCAAGAAAACTTCGATTTCTAGGGCTGGAAAAATGACTACTCTCCTTTGGTGCTACAGAGGTACATGAATGGCTTTGATCATCATCTCTCCTAACTCACTGGCATAACTCCCATTGATTTAACCATGAGTGTGACCAAATTCTTCCTTTTTACATGTTGTAGTTTGGTTTATCCTTAGGAAAATACACTTTTTTCTTCCTCTCTTCTGACTGCAGTGCTTTTTCTATTTAATGATGAGAATTTTCCTCACAGCCCTTAAAGAACGGGTAGAAAGAGCTCCATGAAGAAACTTTGGTGTGCTTACTTGCTCCAACACTGACTGTTTTGACTGCCACGCTCTGGTCAGACACTAGCATGTATTTACCCAATTTTAGGATTTTCCAGCCTGCCATTGTTTGCCCTCCCAATTCTCACAATATCAATTTTAAATGGGATCCTTGTCACACACCAGTAGTTTTGCCAGATGCTTCATTCCTAGCCAGGAGAAAAAGTGTCAACTCAGTGCACATCCAAACATTTATGCCCCAGTCACTGTCCATTGTTTCAGAACATTGTCATTCACTAAGATACCTTAAACACCTCTTTCAAAACGAAAGACAAAAACCCCACACAACCATAAATGCTAACTAGACAGTATGTTTGAACACACACACACGCTGGTCTACAGCTTTTGCTACAGCCATATATTGGAAGACGCATCACTTGGCCAGATTTTAGCATGTGTGCTCCTGGCATACAATAAATACTGTGCTGTCAGACCTCTGAGGCAGTTGAGTGTCTCCTCACTGGGGGAAAAAAATCACCCTGGTTTGTACTAATGATAGACATAGTGAACTCCAGGACTGAAATAATGGGAATTTCCTCTTGCAGAGTTTCATAAAAACAATGCTGAGCGCTCACAGGCACTAAAACCACCTTGAATCTGAGCTTCCTGAGAGGCAGTTTGCAGTCTCACACAGTTAACAGTCTAGATCCTTTCCTCCTCCTCACACCAGTTTTCTCTCTCAATTTCATAGAATGCAACCTACAGTTGTCCTAGAATTTCAGAAAGTGATAATTTTCTGTAGAGGTAGTTTATCTGACATTGGGCCTATAGCACAGGAGGGCACTTGTAGCTTCTAATCATCCTCTCCATCTGTTCACCATAAGCAATGTTGATCTTCAAATTACACAACCTACACAATCCTGAAAGAGTCTTTTACTTTCCGGTAGGACAATCTGCTCCTTCCCTTTCCCCGTTTATTGCAATCTGCAGAATCCTTGCACTGCCACACATACGAAGAATGAGAACATATCAATCCACCCTAAATGACCTCGAAAGGCTGAATCAGTTAACCAAAATAGGCAGAAACTGCAGCTTTCCAGTAGACTTCTCCCCCCTCCCCCTGAAGTTATCTGTAAATTCCTCTTTGCAGTGCAGGCTCTGCAGTAAGACTAATTCTAAATTTACACAGTCCCAAACACCACCAAAATTATTAGGTGTTGGTACCACCACAGGATCCAAAATACTGTTCCTGCAGCTTGCCCTGAGCTATTCTGTCCAATTCAACCTGGTCCTGCTTCGGGCACCTGGCCTCAGAGCTGGACCAGCTCGGCAACTGTGCCACCCACACCTCTCCCCACACTCTGCGAGGTGTCTGCAACGGCATGGATGGGCAGGAGGGGAGACAAGCAAGCCAGCAGCACTGTGCTCCTTCTACTCAGGAGACAACTGTTTCAAAGCAGAAACGTGATGGGTGAGGTTTCCAGGAGAGAAAATAGACAACCATGATAAGGAAGGAGAGAACTCAGAGGCTCCGATGTCCGACCATGGGTGCTCCCACAACCTGAGATGAAATGGGAAGCAATAAACACACAGAGAAGATGAAAAGAGGAAACAGCTACCCAGTCCTCCAAAACCTCAAATGACCTGCTTGCCTGATAGACTTGGTAGTAATAGAGCATCTCAGGATGTTTTCCTGTAGTAGAAATACTGTGTCTGCTGTTCCATCCCCATTTGGCTGCTGCCCATTGCGCTCCTCCTTCCTCCTAGCCACTGAAAGCTGACCCACAAAGGACAGCTGAAATACTCGTTCCTTGCCAGAAATGCTGTCACCACAGCACCTGGTTTCCATACTACCATCACACACCTTGTCATGGCTTCAACGCAGTGATCCCCAACCAAGGGAGCTAAAGGCAAGGTGTCAATGGTGAAATCACCCACAGTAACCGTGCTTCACCACCAGCAGTGACCCTCCTGGCCCACAGAGACAACAGTGCAATATGCTGCTCGCAGTGTGCCACTTGCTTGCTATCATCAGCCACAAGATAGGAAAGGCAGGAGCCCACAGTGGCATACAAATCTGCTGGATACATTTTAAAAAAAACCCAAACCAAATAAAAACAAACAACAAGCACAAAAACCTCTCAAAAAAACCTACACAAACACCAAAGGAGATCCATCTTCCCTATAGCCAAAAGGTGCCCCACAACATGGAGCTCAGCAACACAGGGTAAATTAACCCAAGTAGGGAAGGACAGGCTACTAGTGACACTTAAAGGTAGTTAGTATTTGGTTGTCGTCAGCTTTATCACACACCAATACTTGGTAACGCTGTGCACACTACGAGACTGTTGTTGATGTTGTCAGCACACAAGCCATTGCATCTGCACTTCTCTTAAAGCTCCATCTCCTAGACATCTGTGAATACATGAGAAATCAGCTCATCTTACATTTTTATTAGGGCTCCATCCTTTCTGTTTCTGAGGAAAGCTGGTATAAGCACTGCTTCTAACTTAACGCCTGAAGTAAAACAAAAACATTAGGCTGTATTTTGTTTTCATCCTAGCATTTATAAATCAGATTAATTTTTTTTTTTGGCTAGGCAATTTGAAAAAAAAAAATCTGACCTAATATTACTAGAAAATGTCTCCAGGTATTTGACACTTCAGACATAAACAACCAAGGGTACCAGGGATGACTGCAAAAGGGATGATTAGCACTATCTTACCCCCACATATGCCCCCAATCGGGCAAGCAGACCTGAAAATGTGGCAGCATGACTTTCCCGTGGTTCTCGGTATCATTTGTTAACCATACTACAACATACTATTTGTAGCTTCCTTCTGCCTCAAAAATCATCTTTATACACAGATCCCTGCAAGAAACTAAACTTCCAAGATGTACTTTGGTCTTGGGCAAATTTATTCCAGGCATCAGAAGCAGTGTTTCTTCTGATACTGAGCACAGGCAGGGAGCATGCTGTATGCTATGCTACAGCCCCAGCATTTGAAGTCTCCAATTCAATAAACATTGCAAAGAGTAAGGACTTGATGTTTTCCTTTCAAAATATTTATTTGTCTGCATTGTTGTTTCATATTGGCTCTGCCAGCTAATGTGCCTGTGGATCCTCATAGATTACAAATGAATTTAGTTAGCATCAGGTTTGCAAACAAGAAGCAACACAGAGCATACATTTCATTATTCTTTGCTTCATATACGTAGATGTTCATGCACTTTATTTATATGATCAAAGGTTGTTAAACCACTCCAGTAGCTGTACAAAGCAATTGGAAGTCAAGCAATTCAGTATCAAGATTTTCACGCTGTCAAAATCACTTTTTTTTCTTTTTTAATAACGAGAGCGCTAAAATTCATAACAGGTCAGAGTGGGTTTAGTTTTCTGGGGTGTTAATTTTCAGAAGTAGCAAGCACTGACAGCTCCTGTTGTCTTGAAAGGGAGATATATGGGTACACCACATTTGCAGTCATATCCTAAGCAGCAGTTTGGAACTGCTTGCCAGGCTGCACTGCAGCTCCAGGAAAATAAGAGGGTATGGATGAGCCTTAGTTAGGAAGGAACAGGTTCCTGCACAGCAACCTTTTCAGTCCCTTTCCTAGAAAGAGATGATTGCAATTTTAAGAAGGATCAGAACATTTATTAATAGGCCCTAATGTGGAAATTATTTCCGAAGTACTAGTTGGAATTTGTGATTTTAAGTTTTAAGAGACAACATAGCTTTCACAGTGCCTAGAAAAGATAACTTCAGAGAAGATGTCACTCTGATGGGCCACAAGTCTTAACATTTCTTTACTTCCAACAATCCTGTGGTGAACACACTGGAACAGGCTGCCCAGAGCAGTTCTGGAGTCTCATTCTCTGGAGATATTGAAAAGTCACCTGGATCCAGTCCTGTCCAACCTGCTCTAGGTGAGGTTGCTTTGGTAGGGGTCCTGGACTAGAGTATGTCAGAAGGTCCCTTCCTTACTGTTCTGTTATTCTGTGAAGAAATTGGGCAGGCATGTGGAGGAGACAAATACTACTTATACTACTTTTTTCACCCATTGCAGCATGTTGGTGGTGTGGGAGTTGCAAGATATAAACTAGTAAGATATGATACAAGCTCAGAAATAAGTTTAAGAGGCTTGAACGTTATTGTAACAGAAGCCAATGGAAGACATTAATAATATCTTTAACCATAGTGGGATGTCTCCATGTGCCAGGGATGCTGGTGGCAATATGATTAATATCCCAGGTACAAAAGAACAAGGAAGTGGGTTTCAGCATGGTTTTTAACTCAAGACCCTGGGGGGAAGGCATTAGTTCAAGCCTGGAACAAATCTGAGGAAATTAATGATAAATCAGACAGAGGGGTCAATGTACTATAAGGGACACATCCAAAGCCATTATTTTATAACAGCTGATGGCAATAGCTGCTCAGGAGGGAAAAAATAAAATGCTGATTTTACAGATATTCAGGGGGTGGGAAGTAACACTCTAGGGAAAAAGAGCAGAAAAGACGGCAGGATACAAAGGTGCACCAAGATTTATTGAAAACCAGAGGGGAAATGTAAGCTAAGGGAAATGAACATTCAGAGCACAGAAAACAGACATTGCAAAGCACATTAATTAGAATACTTAAAGTGGCCTCTACTTGAAATTAAAAAGAAGAAAAAAAAAGAAAAAAAAAAAGGTAGCTCACCAAGAAAGCCAAAATCATCGCTGCAGTCAAGACTCAAGGTGCACAGAGCAAGAAGCCCCACAATCCCCATCACAGTTCAGCCATACTGAGTAGATATTCCCCCTTGCCTTTTTCTGTTTCTGACTACCACTGGCTAGGTAATAGCAAGCTTAATACATCTAGATTTATGATTAAAGAGTACTTAGAAAAGATTGATTTGCCCTGCCCGACAGCAAACATGAATAGCCTGGAAAAAAGAAATAAAGGGTTAGAAATCACACAGACTTCACAAGACATGAAAGGGGACAAAAGTGCTGGCCTTAGTGGCTTTTCTTTGAAAAATGTCCAGCCCCCAAACTTCAGATTACATACCCCTTTGTACCAGAGGCAGTATAATAAAACGCTGCGTAGAGTGGTATCAACATGAACCTTGCCAAAGAAGAAATCATTGAATGCATAAACAAACTTTTCCATCCTTACATGTCTTGCATACTACATTCTTTAAATACACGCATCAAGCCTAAGAAAACTTACGCAGAGCAGGTTAAAACACGTTCACAGGGCACCATACACTATTATTTACTTGTCAAACGCCACATTCGCTCAAGAGGGGTTGGCTTTCAAGAGAAGTCAGATAGTATTCAGTGTCAGGATCTAGTTCATAATAAATGGTATCTAAATGCAACAAGCCACTATGGATAAAAATCACGTACTCGGTGCTAATCAAAATACGTATGAAGTGCTAAATCTTGACACCTATAAGTGGGATTAATACATTCCCTCAATACAGGCTCAAGAGTACTGTCACTGCCAGTGTCAGAACCAAAATTTCTCCATTCCTCCTTGTGTGACGAGGGCTGTGACCACCCTCGTGGTGGACTGACATGCACTGACACACTCTGACCACAAATAAGAGGAAGATGTCAAGCATTTGCTACCAGCCAGCTGTCCGCAAAATAATCTAGGTGCTCGGCTGACGGTAAGGGAAAGTTCAGCCACTTACTTACAGACTGATCTTCCACTTGGTTTTGAGAAAGCACTGAGAAATGCACAGTACACTTAGAGCTCTACAATCCCCTACCTGTCATGTGCTGCAACTATCCAGGACTTCATCCTAAGCAGCTGTCAACTCAACATTTTCAAGAGCAACAAGTTCATTAAAATTGTATAATTATGGCTGAAAATTTCCAAGATGTCTAGGGCATTTAATCACAGAGCTTGGATGCAAATTAATAAAGTCTCAAATACTTCAACCAGTCTTAAAAAACCCAGACTATACATCTATATATTTGTCAAATGCCACAAATTATTCAGATTATTAAAAAGGTCTTATCCTTGAATTACTCTTCTAAAATTCAGCTCCCATAGTAACAAAACTTCAAATGAAAAGTATTTAGAAGAATAAAATTAAAATGAATGCACACACATGACAATGCAGATCTTCCAAGAGAGATTAGATGTTAAAGAGTAAATAGTGTTGGGAAGCAGTCATTGGTAAACCAAAATCAAAATAAGCAAAAATCCCACTAAACCCCAGCAACACTCATAAGTATGTAGTGGTAGAAATGCTACAGGCCACAAAAGGACATGACTTAAGGCACCAAATTCCTTGGAGCTGGCCAAAAGCACAGTACAAACACAAGTTAGATGGTAGAAAAATGTAAAACAAAGTTTACACCATTTCTGCAAAATTTGCATGCAAATTAGAATTTACAAACAAATCTCCAATTCCTCTCATCTTCTTCAACTCATAACACAGAAACTTCCTGCAGTACAAAAGCCTGGTTTTGCTATCTTCAAAGCACTGGGCATTAAAACTTACTACTGGAAAAAAACAATGGTAGTTCTCATTATTTATTTGCTCTTAAATTCAAGTAGAAATCATGTAAAACTTTGTATTTGGAAAGGATAAAAAGATATCTGAGACAAGCCAGGACAAAAACTGCAGCAGTTCAGGGGTATGTGCAACATTAGGATAAATACAGGAGATGGAGTTTAATGGGCACAGTCAGGGCGAGACTGACAAAGATAAATGAAAAAAAATTGTCACACAGGGTCTGCAGTTTCTCTCATCAACATCATTGCAGGGCATAGGATATGCACAGGAAGAGGCTACCCCTCAGATTCTGCCCTCTGCAATTCTATAACATAACTGTATTCTACCATTCCCTTCTTATTACTGTTGTCACAATTAACGACATGCAAACTATACAGTTGACATCAGCCTGGTATCCCAGGGCCCCTTATGTATGTTTTTCCCAGTGTAGAATTGCTTGTGTTACTTTGTCCCTCTCCTTCTCCTTCTTCCACAGGAAGCCTTCATCTCAAACTAAATTTTAAATAGAAGCTACCAGCTTTTCACTGCAATCTGATTATCAATTTGCACCTCAGCAAAGAAAGACCAGAACTCTATTGTTTTGTTAATTGTCAATTTGCATCTTCGAAAGGTGTTGTGTATTTTCTTCTTTTGGCAGGTTAGGACTAATTCTGTATGTTAACATATATGTGGGTGGCGTGGGTAAAAAAATGTTTTATTTTAGAATCTAGTACATTTAAAATGTGCAGCTTTATTTGCCTTTAAGTTTTGTTAATTTTCCTGGACAAATCTTATTCAAAAGCTAGTAGGGACTGCCTAAGAAAGGGCTAAAGGGTGTCAGGCACCAGTACCAACATATTTAAACTTATTTATTTAAACCAACTTATTGGTTTATTTAAACCAACTTATTTAAATACCAAGAGGTATTTAAATAAGCTCCTAAAAATTACCTGCAAAAACATGGAAAGTCGTAAATGAAAATGTAATTATACTTTCCAGTTACCAGGAACGACCGACAAAGGAGCTGGCAAAACATTTATCTTCCTTTTCAAGGGAGAGGGAGAGTTGTGGAGATCATCGTCACACTGATTTCACTTAAGGAGGATACTGGTTTATATATTTTTTAAAAATACGTATGTAAAAATTACACACTAAGTCAACCAACAGGTCCAGAAAGCTCCACAGAGCTGGCCAGCTGCTCACCAGGCTGATACAGATCTGGTTTCACCATCTAAATGCATAAACAGGTCTGAGAGTCGAAGCAGCTTTGTATTCACTTCACTGTTACTTCATACATAGGCAAGCATCCACCCACACAACTCCAGCAGATCACAGCCTGAGCCCAGGCATCTGCACGATGCTTGCTTCTGCTCCCATCCATCCTGCCACACTGGCACTCTGGGGTTCAGAGCAACCCCGTGAGTGCCAGCTTTGGGACTCAGCAACCGTAGACCTTATCCCGCATCGTTCTTTTGACTCCTGCAAAGCCCCTTTTCCTGCATTTTTCCTGCATTAAGGATATGAAATTGATTGATTCATCAACACTGTAATTGCTAATTAATTTTCAAATGCAGAATGGTTGGAGATGCGAGCTTTTCAAATGCCAGGTTGCAAATGAAGAGGCGGCCAAAGTCACTATTAATGAATAATGGGGCAGGCTTCAGCTCCTTGTCATTAAAGATACATGAGAAACTGGTAGTTTGTGGTCCTACAAGTCAACATTCAAGGTAACCTGAATGCATGGAAGAAACTCTTTAAATCCTCCAAGGTACAAAAACTAGGAAAAACCTGAAAAACATTGACCCACAAAAGCGTGTGAATAATGATTAAGTGACATAAGCAAGCAGAAATTTCTGCTAAAATATCAGATAGCAACCAAGACAAGCACTCTAGCTGAGTCTACAGCCTATCCAAATACAGGGAAAAAATAATCAAATAACTACAGGAAGATCTAACGAGACAGAAGGCCTAAGTTTCAGATAAATCCATGTCTTGCTATCACATTCACCTAAAGCTGGAAGAAGGACGGGGAGTGAGAAGAGAATCAGCAAATTCCATATGTTCTTTATATGCTTGTTAATGCCTCGCTTAAGGTCATGTTATTTTCTTATGTGAGGATTGACCAATGTTAACTTTATCTACCACCACACGCTAAGGTTTTTAACTGGGGGTTAGCATAAAAACCCCGAACATACACTAACCCCTTTTAAAGTGAAAAATGAAACAAACTGAAAATCCTGACAACTGGGTCTCCGGCCGAGCCACTGATCTCACAGAGTGAGATCAAAAGGTAAGATTTCATGAAATTTCTATTACTAGTCCTAGAGAGATGAATCCAAGCTTTGATGGCAAAAGTATCTCAAATAATAGGCTTCCATATACTTTAACTGTGCAAACAACTGCAAGTCATGACCAGCTTTGATCGCCTACAACCTGCAGAATCTGGACCCCTCTAAGTCAGTTGTGCTCTCACAACTTTAAGTATGATTCCCAAAGAAATCTGGAAAGCAGGTTAAGAGGAACTAGAACCCTGAACATCTGTTAGAACTATATAAAGGGGTAGGAAAGTATTTTATTATCCACATCGGAAAACATTCTTAGTTTTACAGACTTCTCCCAGCAAGCTGAGACTTGTTACAACGCCCACCAGCTATATGTTTGCGAAGATCAAGAACATTTATACCTGTCATACCAAAAAAAATTAATACACATATCCAAAGAACAGGGAGACAAAGTGCCTTTGGCTTCAGGAAAGCCTCTGTAATCAAATAATCTTATTTTACATATAAAAACATGCCAAAAGTTAAAGGGCTGTTTAAATTTGAGCACTGGAGAGTTGGTGGTATGAACAAAACACTAAACTTGGTCCTGTTAAATCTCTGGGAAAACTAAAATAAAATTAAAAAATACTCAAAGTTTTAGTATAATCTTAGGTAAACTATCAAAAACAATTCCTGTAACTGAGGTAGAAACATTATACAAACTGACTCTCTCATGAAACTCCAAGAACATCCTGCTTTCACATGACAGAAATGACAAGAGCAGTTTCTCATATAAGCTTGGGGGGAAAAGCTGGGCTGAAGCCACAAAGATTAGATTCGAACCTAGACTCTACCAAAGCATCAGTATTTGACTCCCCTTCCTATTTCTTGAATTACCAGTTGTAGAAAACATAAAAGGTACTGAAACATTGGAAACTTTATCTCCAATCTAAAAAAAATATTAAAACAAGTATGTAATACAGGCCTTTAGCTGATAAGCCAAATCACATGGGCAGATCCAAGTCCACCATCTAGACAAAAAGGCCTGTTGCAGAGTTGGCATCCTAGTTTGACACTAAAGATTGCTAAGCATTAGAGACTTGTTTTATTCAAACAGGATGGACAAACAACACAGAATACGTAAGAAACATTCTGAATTTGTGTGTGAACCAGCTTTATTGCATAAGGCAGAAGTGAGATTTGTTGAGATTTAGAGACCACAGACACATATTAAGACACACAAAAGCCACTGTCAGATGTCCTCCTTGATAATAAAAATTAATCTTCCTGTTCGATGGGTTGGATGATCAAGTACAGCTTTCCTTCCGGTTTGACCTACATTTCTCTTAATCTTTTAAAGTATAAAAACTAGTAAGACAGCATTTCAGCAAGCTGAAAAGTCTTACATACACATGCTATATGATCTTACCTATTCTCTCTGTGTTACGTCCTGGCAAAAATAAGAGGAAAAGTACTTCAACTTGAATTTAACACTTCAGCCAGTGACGTTCCCTACTAGGTACAGCAAAGTAAAAACTGAACACTTCATGTCACAGAAGTGCACATAGGGATCCTAAAATCAGCATCTTGCGCACCACCACAGTGGCTGAAAATAGACAATGCTCTAATACATATATATATATACAAGAAACTGCACTTATTCACAAAGGTACAGGTGGTCATCATTTCACAAGACACATCAAGATCTTTCAAATACTCCACAGATCAATTTAGCACTTCCAATAGGCCATTTAAGTATCCAGAAACATACTTCCTGACTCAAAAGACAAATTATGAACAAGATATATTAAGAAAAAATCTAAGCATGGTCTGGTAAATACACTTTTCCTTTCAAACAAATATAAACAACTTTTTCAAACATCTCTCCATTTCTTTTCTCTTTTCCTCCCGGCTGCTCCAGACTAATAGTTCAAGTGTAAGTTCTACAACTTACCCTGTACTCCAGCACAATGATCCTGCTGCGTTCTCCACCATCAGGCCTACTCTCCCAGTGTAACACTGCCTGGGAGACAACGCGCAGCTCAGACACAACTTATGGGAATCTGATTTGACCGGAGAAAAAAAGGAACAGTGGATGAGACCACATATTGGAAGAATCCTCAGAAAGCTGAAATTCTGATTTCCTCTCCAAAATCCAAGTAATAAATTTCTAACAATTTCACCAGACCAAAAAACCCATCCGATTTCCATTGTTACCCTTCAGATACCCAGCAGGGCTTGACAATAATTCTCCAAGCACCAGATCAAAAGATTAAATGTGGTAAAGCCTGAGAATTTTTATGAGGAGTGTTTTTAGAAGTGTATCAGTGTACTGACAGATCAGAGACAGGAGAAGCACTTGACTCTGACCTCTGCAGAGCACAAGCTCTCTGGAGCAGAAACTCCCCTCTCATGTGCACACTTCATATTACAGCAATACACCAATATTCCTGGCAATAGAGTAACAACAATAAATAGGGAGGCAGGACTGAGGTTTTCTGCCAAAGAATATTTGAGTCTAGTAAAGGGACAAAGACAGGAGAGGAAAAAAGAAGAGTCATGGGATTTACAAAGATAAATACTGCACTAATCTGTTAGCAACCCAGTTAACACTGCACGGGCATTAAACTGATGCAACTTTAAATGTCCCATTAGCGCAACAGTTCCATCTAGCACTCTTCTTGGCCCAAACCATCAAAGTTGCATCCTTCATGACACTCCACGGACCAAGACATTTTCAACTTCTGACAGAAGATGTCTTGGACACCAGGACAATCAGAGAGCATTTTTTTCCTATTAATTTTTGTTCCTGAAAACCTCAGTAAAACATTACTCTGATTATATCCCCAGTTAGAAATACTAACTTCTGCTGGCATTAAAATAGTCTGTCAAAGCCAGTGGAACTGACTGCCAGAATGTCACTTCCATCATTTCCTTTCAGAAGTGCATCAGTGTCCTGTTATTTAGTTCTCAAGTATTTTATGATATCCATGACCTATAGTTATAAGTTCATTTCTAGCCAAACTTAGCATCAGGAAATTTTCAGTTTATTCTTCTGATACTTTCCTCTCTTGACTCCATCCTACTGTGTCTCAATTATAGCCCAAGAATAGCAGCGCTGCCACTTGTCTAATTTATTATCCTGTCTCTGCTTCAGAAAAGGATGTAAGCAGCCCAAACACCTGAGTGTTTTTTCATCCTCTTACAAGGTCCAATTGTAACCCAAAAATCCTGTGTTATTCTGGGAGGAGCAGACTAGCGCCATATGTACTATTTTAAATAAGGGCGCATCTCTGACTGCTCTCTATGCTGTCCTCTTTTCCCAGTTTTGGTTCATCTAATTCTTCCATTACTTCTTTGATGGCATCTGCCCATTGCACGTACATCTTAGCTGAGGTCTCGATTTCAACACCCTTTCCCAAATCAGTGATGTTCATTGAGAACCTTAAAAGCTATACAGGAGCTTCACATATTTGTTCTCTTCAATGATCATACCCTCCTTTTTGGTTCTTGTTCCTCTCAAACACTTGCCCAACTATTATATCCCCCTCTTATTTAACCAGGTGAGAGAGAGAAATGCAGGAGGGGGAAAGGAAGGAAAAAAGGGAGGACGGTAAAATCCTCACGTCCCAGAGGTAGATCTCTTTCTGCTCTCTTGAGCACCAATTTCACATCTTCAGTTTCTCCACCTGAGACTTGCTGTGGACTTGCAGGGAAGAACGTGTTTCCACTGGAGTTCATCTAAGGAACAATCAGCTTAAGCAGTTGTATTCAAATAGTATTAATGTTTTCAAATCAACTTCCTATTTTCCTACTGGAAACCCTGCCAAACGCACTCTTCAGCAGACACTAAAATAATTTGGATAGCTGATATGCAATCCAAATTTTTAGTGGAAAACTGCCAGATTCGACATCTGTGAGAAAGTGGGTAATTTTTATTATCCACAGAGAGCATGCACTCGGTCCGATATTTTCTACCTCTACACATCTCCTTCTACTGGAACTGCTTTATGGTTTTACATGATCAATGGGCTGCCAAGAATGATTTAACCCCTTCACTGCAACCAGAATCCAAGACCCCACTGTTACCATTTAAACAGAGTGTCCATCTAGAAGAATTATTGTAAAATACCAGTTTTCAAGAGCAGGATGTTCTTATGTTATCTCTAATCCCTCCAATTACAGCAAATGCAGATTTATTGTTTTTTTTTCAGTAGAATCTTCTGATTATTAATTGCCAAATACAAGCCCAGTCTCTTGTAAGAAAAGGGTTAACTCCCTTCTTGCTCTTGTCCCTTCTCTTGGTGGAGAGAGGGTCTGCCTGAACAGCTGCTGGGGGAAGCAAGGATGGGAAAGTGCCTTTGGGAAAGTAGGCCTTCCTGCTGAGGACCCAGCCTACCCGCAGCGTGGAAAGAATCTTTTCTTACATTCAGTTATGCTTAGGGCACCTCCTAATTTATTAATGGTTATAAATATTTGGTTCTGCCTCCACAGCATCTAACAGGTCAGATCCTCCAGGCAACCGAGATGCATGGAGCCACGCTGATTTTCACCAGCATACAACCTGTATGACTTCTACCCTTACTTCTTGATTTACATCAAGCAGCATTGCTTGTCATTTAGACTGAATTTTACTATGGCATCGGCAAGCATTAGGAAAAGCAGAATATGAAAAACACAGAAGTAAGGAGAGAATATTATACAGACCTTTTACCACAACAGGCCTGTTTGTTTGTTTGTTGCTGGGTTTTTTTTAACAAAACAAGAACTCCAGGCTTTTTTTGAAACTGCCTGCTGAGGTTCCTTTAAATAAATGAAAACAAATACTCCCTGGCTGTCTGGGCTGCACTAAAGCAGCTCATCCTCCAAGTGATTTGTAATGCTGAAAAGGTTTATCTTCTTCACTAAAAGGATTATCAAAGTTCACTTTGTAAGTGCATATGTATATTTTATTTCTCAAAGATTACAAGTTTTCTTCTTATTCCCATATTGTCCTGCTGGGAACAGGTGGCAGAATTCCTGCCACAAAAGCAATCTCAAAATGTATACTAAACAGGGATAATTTGTTGTTGTTGTTGTCTTAATGATCAAAAAGGAAGCTCCCCCTGGCAGTTCTTTTTTGCCTTTTTTATTTGTTTGTTTTTTAAATGCTGTATCTGAGGCCAAATCCGAAGCTAGTGAGTGGGAGCCCCTGTGCTACTGATAGATTTTTACTAGGCAAATACCAGCGGCAGGGTCACAGCGTCCAGTTTCTGGTACAGAAATCCAGCCTGTGCTTACAGTAATTTCAACAAATCAGAGCACCAGACACAGATATTGAGAGCTCTTTTGATCTTTGGGGCTTTTTTCCAGCCTCAGAAATGAACAGAATATCATAAAATTAGGAACAAGGTAGAGACTGAGAAGCATCCTATTGCTGGACTTTCAGAATACATAAGAAATAAGGCATATATGATACCCCATCCACACTTAAAAAATAAAACAGTATTCTTGCTGTGCTATGTCTAATTTAGACTGTTCACAAACAGGGACAGGACACTTCATTTGCAATTATCTTACCACCCTAACACTGTGCAAATAGCAGTAATTTTTCATATTTCATAGCTACTTTCAACTAAGGATCTCACAGGACTCGGAAAACATCAGTGAACTAAATGTCTCTTTCAGAAACATACATGGAGATGAAAAGCTCCCATTGATTTGAGCCGAGTTTGGATCAGGCTGTAAGTCTCTGCAAATTTCAATATAAATATTACTATTATCGTTTCACAGGTAAGTAAATCAAGGGATGAATAAATAACATGGTGACAGTACAGCAGAATCAGCACTAGAAACCAAGATTCTGGACTCCTTGGCTTAAAAAGCTCTTGCAGCTGCTTATTTTTTCAGCAATACCCACAAGAGAAGACGGAAAGTGCAAAACAGGCTAAAAAACAGTGGGCACAGCTGACATCTAGCATCATAGCCTTCCCAGAAAGGATGATAACTGTAAGAATTACTGTTCTCTGAATATTCTCTGATACTTCCCTCCCCCTTCTCAATCTTGACCAATAATTGTGATATGGCAAACTGCAAAAGTAAAATGGTGTTAAGGTCTCAGAAGGACAGACAGTAAGTACAAAAGTTCCCAAGAAATAAGACGTGTTAGTGAGTACAACAATACAAGTGGGTGTTCACTATTCTGTATGTGCTATACTTCCCTTTTTGGGTATAAAACACTGAAGCACAACTGGCAAACTTAATTCCCAAGGTAATAAACAAAAGCTGAAAGAACAAATAAAAAGAAATAATGCTTACATTTGTTTGAAAGTCTTTGAGACTTTAGCATTGGTATCTCCTTTGCCTCTTTAACAAATCTTACAGATAGCCATTTCTTACCCTGATGTGGCATTAAGGGACGTGGTTTAGTGGTCAGCCTGGCAGCGTCAGGTATATAGTCGGACTCTATGATCTTAAAGGTCTTTTCCAGTCTAAACAATTCAACAATTCCAGAACATCTGTCAGATAGCAACTATAAAGAAGGTCTATGTGCTTTACATTAAGTCCAGAAGAATACTTTCATTGGTCCTGGTGGAAGCCAAACTACCTTTAAATTTGAATATTATTCTTCATACTTGGGATCTCACAAGAAGTACCACCTCCACTGAATTTATCACCTGGTGAGATCAATCCCTTACAGATAATAATACACATGAAAGATTAACTTTAATTCCCAAATTACCCTGAAAATTTGTTAGCATGATCCTGCAATGAATTTCATGTTATATTCCCCAAAACTTCTGTTCTGCACCTCTCAGCACTAAAAACCTGAGCCAATCACTCAAATTCAAATAAGTTACAGTAAAGACCCGATCAAAACACACTTGTAATTACTAACACAAATGTTGCCGATATATTTATCACACGTGCTTTGAAAAATTTTTGTTTCAGTCTGGATGCGGGGTCCAGCATGAATGATGCTGAGGAGCTGTGGTGCTTACGTGAAAACTAAAAATGGATGGCACCCTCGGTTTCCAATATATGCCCTTAAAGTCCCAGTTCCTGTCAGCTCCTGCTTGTTGTGATAGAGATTTCCAGAGAACCCAGCAGATGCATTCCTAGGCCAAGTGGCAAAATATTTAGCAGTGGTAGGGCCAGGAGACAATTTATACCTCAGCAACCATCGACAAGATGAACAAGGGAGACGAAGACTGGCTTTCTGGTGGAGCACAAAGAACTAAATTTCAGGTTGGAACCTCATTGCATAAAACCTGCCTTCATCTGTACGTTTTTCTTCTGCTTGGCATTTCATGAGAAAGGGAGTACTTTGACTGTACAGTACACTGACTTCTTACAACGTAAATGTAGGATGTTTTCATAACTGCAAATTACTTAACAGAATATCTAGGATTTAGTCTTAATGTAAAGACATCGGTGTTTCCCAGAAGTATATATACCTTAGTATTCTCCTACTGCACAGAATTATCCCTAGATGTATCTTTATCAGAAAGTCTAAATGGTTTCCATCAACTGTGCCTTTTCCTTAAATCCATAAAATCATGTCTCCAAAAAAACAAAAAAAAAAAAAAAAAAAAAAAAACCCACCAAAACACAGTTATTTTTCTTGGCAAAATTGTAAATCTTTATCACAATATTTGTCAAGAACTGCCAGTGTAGAGTGCAGTATCAGACAGCTGACAGCAGACTTCTCCAGCAAAGCCCTCTAGAGTTTCCTTACTGCGCTGATGAACTGCTCTGCCTCCAGGGAAGCCTCATGGAAGCTCTGAAACCTTTCTTTACTTCGGAATTAATAGTATTGAACTGCTGACAGAAGGGAGATGCCAAAATGCCACACTCTACATGGGCACCCTGTAATACTCAAGATACAGTAATGCTCTTGTTTCTTCCATTTTGAGACCGTCTAATTGAGTATTACATAGGCCAACACTTACTTCTGGGAAGACTGCAAAGCCTTTCAGAGACACAGCAATCGTTCATGATGTTTCAGTAGTTACATACATCCAGGGCAGGTTAACATCCTCAGATCACAGCTCGTCATTTACTGCCCTTTCATGAACACTCTTCAAGCTGTCTTTTTCTTTTTTCTTTTTTTTTTTTTCCCCAAACATGCCTAAACCCTATCAAACAACTCCCCAGACAACTTAGTTGAATGAGAAACAAAATATTCAGCCCGTGTTTCCCAACACGATCATGGTGAAATGAATTCACAATGTCTACTAAGAAAATTGAAATTTTAATCACAATTCATAGAATATTTGCTTTTGGAGATAAGAATCTCTTATTGAAACTGAAAATAAAACGCTGCCTTCGGAATATATAACACCATGAAACTGACACAGAAGATTTTGGTTCCAAATTAAAATCAGAACCAACAGATTTTCTAAAACTTTAAGGCTTCAAGATAGTTTTCAATTTCAAGGGAGAGTTAGTTATCATGACTTTTTTTTTTTTATCTTAGGAACCAGTAGAAATTTCAGAAGAAAACCTGTGAAGAGCCACACTTCAATAAAACTAGGGTTTGTGATGTCAGTTTTGCGCTGATGGCAGTCACTTGCATTTAATGAGGAATCTCCTCTTTCTAAGTATCTAACTGGTAAACAATAGGAATTTAGTATTTAAACCATAATTACAAAGTAATTTTTATTGCAGAATTCTTTTTACTTTTCTAAAAAGGAAATAATTAGGAACAATGGAACACAAGTCTTGCACAGCTGATACTTCCTTACTTCTGAATGTCTAACTTTATGTAGGTATAAAGATTTTATCTGCCCCTTTCTGAAAAGTGTGGATTCTTTAACTACATGATCACCTCTTCAACATAATAAAATGTTACCTCCCTATAGACATCTCCATGTAGATTCTCACAATCTTAGATATTTATATTCACTTTGCTTTTGTAGTAAAGCATGCACAAGAATGAGAGTTTAAATATATAAAATATAAATGTATTTGTGCATAAATATACACACACAGTGTGACTATACGGTTGAAGGACTTCAGTTATATGAGCAACAAGCTGTTCTACAATAATTACTTCTGTGCCCATACAGAGCTCCATTACCTTCAGGGGTACTCCGTACGATCTGTATTTTTGTACTTTGAGCAATACTTTTAAAATTACTTTACCAGATACCATCATACTCATACTACAGAAATAATGGAAAAGAACAGTAAGCATGATAAATACATCAGCTAATGGGTAGTAGGCTGTACAGCTCTGCAGAAAGATTATTACAGGCACAATGCCACAGATTTATTCATGGCTTAAAGCAGTGCATGTCATAAGCATACATAGTTCTAGTAGGTGGAGTCATCTGACCCAATCTGGCAGAGCTTTCACATGGGAATGGCAAGGACTCCTCATTACCCATGAATTAATGCTTTTATTGGCAAAAAGTGTCTCCTATGTATATTCCTAAGTGAGAACAATGTGAAGTAGTTTCCAGTGATTCACATAAACTCTTTTTTCCTTTTGAAAAACTGGCTGACTAACAAAGTCACTTCCTTTTCGAGTTCTGCTTCAGCTCTTCAGTCCTTCCAGCTATGCAAGCCTGCACATTGGGCTCATTTGTCCACTCTAGGAATGAACCTTAATTCAAGGGTGAAACACAGTTATTTAATATTGAGCTCCTATCATAGCTTAGTGTAGTAAGGTAACTCAAGTCTGCATCATGATCATACGTAAAATTTAAATATGCAGATACAGTTACTTGTCTCTGTATTCAGACAGACATTAGTATTGCTGCTACAGGACTGAAATGAAGCACTTGCTTTTTCAATGAACCATGGATTTCCCTTCTTATTGGAAAGAAAGGCTCACTGGCAGCTCAGTTCTCCCCAGCACAGCAATGGCTGACCCATTCAATTCACACATCACTCAATCAACAGCTTTGCCTGCCCTGAGTCACTGGAAATCCCTAAGTCAGATTTTGAGATACTGTTCTCTTAACCTGCTGCCATCTCCCGCACCACAGAGTGTGGGGACATATTGTACACACGCCAAAAGTAGAGTCCATGAACTAGATTAAATTTGCATTTAGAAAGACCATATTGTATTCTACAGACAATCTTTGTGAAGTTTGTGGGTTGGGTTCAGGCTTTCTCCTTTTAGCTACAGAGACAAACCAGAGCACTTCTAATACCATGAAGGGTTCAGCCTGGATCCCACTATCAAGCCATTAAAAACTTCTTCTAAGGACACAGCTGCTTCAGTGTCCACTAAAGAATCTCCTGCCCCTCTTTCTACTGACTACAGAAAAAAAAGAAAAAAAAAAATCATCCTTCTTATCCCTTGCTTTCCTCATTATGTACCTGTCTTTGCAATTTTCCTTTGGCTTTCCTTCTCCATCACAGCAGGGATCTGCTGCTGTCTTGATTTCTAAGGTTCCTCCCAGTCCAACACCATCTTACTTCATTCTCTTCAGTTCTGCACGGCCAGGCTGCATCGTTGCCCAAGGCAGCTGGTAGCACCACCCTCCAACACCCATCAACCATATTTTCAGAAATACTCCCCATAGCTCCCCTCAGAACTAAAAACATCCTGTTAAGAATTTGCATAGCAACTACTTCATTCTCTTTCGTAACTCCTCTTAAAACTCTCCTCCATTGAAATTACAACAAAAAAATTGACAACTTTGACCATTAATATAATAAAAACACTAAATCACGCTGAGTACTATTGTACCACAATTTCCTTATTTACCCATTTGTTTGTTTGACTTAAGGAAATTTTTAAAAAAGCAATGGATAGTCAAACCCAAGAACTACAGGATTCAAGTACCTTCTACGGGAATAATTGATAAAAACTGCACATTTGGATAGAATACACACAACACAACGATGACATGCCAAAAGGAAATCCATTTTTACCATGCCCAGCTCAAATGTACATCTTACGACACTGCATGATATGGTAGTGACTTCATGTGAATGATTGTGGCACCGTACCTCTACTTACACGAGCAGTCAATGCCCAAAGCTTTCCTCTGAATCAAAGCTACATATCCTAAGGTTGAATCCCAAGATCCACTCCCCACCTCCATGCAGGCTCTACCTCTGCCTTGATGGGCAAAGAAAGTGAAACCACAGCTGAACCACATGCTCCTCATGGAGCCTAGAAAGCTTCAGCTTCATTATTTACCCAGTTTGGGACATAGGCTATTGGGTTCTGCAGCTCCAAAATGCAGTTTGGAAGGCGCTTCATCTGGGTGTGTGCAAACCAACTCTACCTCCCATGGCAGAACTGTAAGTCCTGTTGCTGCCAACCCACACGATTAACAAGGCAATGAAAGCAAAGTGTCATCTTTGACTGAAGTACAGGAATAGCTTGCATTATGCTCCTTCTCTGCAGTCACTGAACCAAACAGTCTTTGATGTATTGATTTTTATTTTTTTTACTCTTATTCTGTTTCCATGCAATGAAAATAATACATAATATTGACTTCGCCTTAAAAATACTTCTCTTATGAAAAGCATTCCATTCCATTTGTACTGACTTTAGTGGAAGGTACGTGGGTGTGGCAGAAGAAGAATTAAGTCCCGAGACATTTATATCTTCCTGCATACTTAATAAAGCAACAATTCAAACCTTGTTTATTTAAAAGAAAAAGTCCAGCTACAGGCAGTTTGTAAAACACTACAAAAAAATTGCCTGAATCCCAAGATCTCAAAGTCTGGACAAGCCAATTCAATCTTGTTCAGATTGGATCCCACTTCAGCAAAACACCTGACTTCAGCAGGACTTTGTATCATATTTAAATGCTTTGCTGACTGTAGGTTTAAGTACTACCGCAGCAAAATTAATACAGTAAAATAAAGTTAACATGCAGGACTTTTGTTATCTCTGTGCGTCTTCTTGGAGGGCTGGAGGGGAGAGGAGGTTCAAGCCACTGGAGGGAGTTTGGACATTTGTGCCCAGGGGACCATTATGCCTCAGCACCCTGCTAATCTTTCCCAGTTTTCCTTTCTTCCAGACTCCACAGAACCTTTGTTTCCTTCCATTTATCCTCCTCCTCCCCTCCCCTCACTCTCTCTTGGTGGCCATTAACTACGCTGACAGTTTGACAGGCTGAAATAAGGAAATAAAACACTTAAACATTGTTTCCTGATGTATGCATTCATCTCCTCTGCCAAACACAGATATTGAGGAGATACTTCACTCCTCCTGTCAGCTTGCTAAATTATAGCCCAGCTCTCGCAGCAACACGACTCTCAGGTCTTGTGCATTCACTTGATCTGTCTTCCTATCAGAAGGCCACGCAAGGGCCATTTCCATGTCTTTAGTGGGAGCTTCTTATATTTATACTCTTAATACCACATATTCATAATGCCTAAGGTTGAATTTCTGTTAAAAACACAATCTCATGCTTCTTCTACTGAAGACACTCGCGTTTTCATGACAGGTCCACTTCTTGCTTGGATTACAACAACACGACTTCAGGAATACAATAAACTGGATTGCATTAAACTTTGTGTCATTCTTATAACCCATTACAGCAGCTGAGTAACCCAAAACCCAGCTTCACTTTGACCAGGTTTATTAGACTTTTCTACTTAAGCATTTTCTCCTAGTTGACAGAAAACATGCTGCTGGAGACTAGAGGCATCCCACCCTTTATATAAAAATACACAGCTTACAGTGTTGGCTTACAGGAGCCAATGTTGTTCGGCTCCCCAGGGGAAAGCTGCAGTGATACTGTCACTGCTCATTACCTCCAGTGGGTGTTGCTGTGAACAAGCCTATGGGGAAAAAAAAAAGGGTGGGGGGAAGTGCTATAGAAGCTCATAAATGTGTCCCTCATCCGGAAAATTTGCCCAATCCATACAACCAGAAAGAAGTGAAAGCTTGCTAAGAAACTAAATAACTGTACTCCTTTGCCATTCATTACTTTCTTCCATACCAATCAGATAAATACAAGCATTTGATAGTTTATTCGTTGTGCTAATGTAATGCTGCAATGAAGTCAAGTCTTCATTTTGTAATTTCAGGATCTCCCAAGGTCTATGTAGAGTAGCAGTGCTGTGGCTCCAGCCTCTAAGGGACACCTGACAGCGAATATCCATTGCAGAGCAGACAGACCTTACATCTTCACCATCCCAAAATAGCTGAGAAGGTGGGAGAGACAGGACACCGAAATCCTAGATATCTAACACTCCCTCCTGCAAAGTTAGGAGTGTAACAAACAAAAATATATCAGTAACCCAGAATATATTGTTGCTTTTTTCCCTGGCCCACAGGGAAGGTCAACTCAGGTTTCAGCTAGCAGTTAGAAACCTAGCAGAGGTAGGCTGGCACATTTTGGAGCCTCGAAACAAATGAACAAAGGCCCCTTTCTACACCCCCAGTGTTGTAAATCCTTGCAGAAGAACTTTACTCTCTTCCTCGCCTCCCCCTTTCTCACTATTTCAGATCTCTAGTCATAACCCAAAAAAATAAGTCTTTGAAGTTACTGTGCAATTCCACTGACGTGCAGACTAAATTGGAGGTAGGATAAAACAACAACAAAAAATGTCCACAAGGAAAAGTCTGTGTAAGTGATGCTGTTGAGATTTCATTGTTCCTCCAAACATTTTTTCCTGTTTGTAAGAGTTGCTATTAAACAACAGAAAAGATTCAAATTTAATCACCCTGAAGAGGTAGCAGAGCCAGAGTGGAAAAGTAATCCATTTGCTCATCTAGAGACCGTAAGGGCTTTACTACTGCCTTCTAATATTGACTGTCCAAGAGCAGCATTTCAACTGGTTACACCCATTCCTTTAATTATCCTCCAAAGACATATTAATAAAAGCAGCAGCCTGTTATGCGCTGTTGTTTAACTGAGAGGGCTTGAATTTCATGAATGAAAACAAAAGAAAACATCAGTAAAGCAAGAGGAAGCACAAGTTCCTTACTACTTCCTCCACACAAGCATATAAAAGAGGCAGTCAACCAAAACTTACTGTTAACTCTTTACTGACAATATCACAGAATTTCCTAAGAAATGTCTGAGATTGACTTGGTTTTTATCACTGCGAATCTTTATGAGCTTCCAGCATGCTGTTGGAGGACACCAATCTTCTTCCTTTATCATTATTTCATACTGCTGGAGAAAAGAGATCACATCCACTTTAGAGTGATGCAAATCCCATGATATTTTTCAAGAATAACAGCTTGTGATTATTGCATATTGGTGCATTTTCAGTTCAGCTACCCATTACTCCCAGAAATTTTCTCTGACGTTGTAGACACATACATTGCGATTCCAGAATTCTTTGCCCAGACTCACTTATTCTGTCAACAGTCCTACATTTCTGCTTACTGCTAGATTAAAAAAAAAAAAAAATCAAGAAGGATGGAAAAAGGGTAAACCAAGGTTGCTTCTCAGATTGTATGAAAGATTTCTACATTTGGTTAAGTTTTTCAATTTTTCACATAATGTTCAATTTTTATTTTTCTGAACAGATATTTTACTCTATTCAATAAATGGTCTCATCTTACTCTTTCCCAGTCAAGAAAAGTTTAAAATAAAAAAAATAATCTAGTCCACAAACTGAGAGAAATCTGTATATTAAAATCAAATTAACCAGAAAAATACATAGGAAGTTGAAAAAAACCCAACACTGTAATGTCAGTAAGAGTTTCATTTCCTTCCATAGTTTTTATAGGAACAACTACCATTGTTAATTTTCCTAAGCATATTTTTCTTTCTTATTGTGGAATAGCAGAACATTATTATTTTCCTGCATAGCTTGTTATTGTCTCTACTTATAAAAAGAAAGTCTGCAACTATTACCAAACCTAGAAAGACTTCTGTTTTAAAACCTGTGTATCACAGGACAATGTTGGTTTGAAACAGGAGTCTTGCCTAAGATGGAATCATAGAATGGTTAGAGTTGGAGGGGACCTTCAAGATCATCAAGTTCCAACCCCCCTGCCATGGGCAAGGACACCTCCCACTAGAGCAGGTTGCTCAAAGCCCCATCCAGCCTGGCCTTCAACACTCCCAGGGATGGGACATCCACAACTTCTCTGGGCAACCTGTTCCAGTGCCTCACCACCCTCACAGTGAAGAATTTCTTCCCATCTCCCCTCTTCCAATTTAAAACCATTACCCCTTGTCCTATCCCTACACTTCCTGACAAAGAGTCCCTCTCCAGCTCTCCTGAAAACCACAGACGTATGACTATTACAGTCATCCGAACTAGCATCCAGAACAAAAAAGTCCAAACTTCCAAAGAACTATTATCTACTTTCTCCAAGCAGTGCAATCACACTGTGGATGCAACATCACTTAGGAGTGTCCTGCAGCTCACCATTCCTCTGCACTTACCTCATGCTCCTTTCCTCATAACAAACATGACTTATTGGCTACCAAGAGAGGTCCATCAGGTGGATTTGGAAACAGTGCTGTAAAGCTTGAGACCCACCTAAAAATAAATGGCAACCACTCATAATTTTGGGGGTGTGAAGCAACAGCGAGAGCATATCTACTCAGGATGCAGGTTAAGCATTAAGCTAGCAATACCATTCTGCAGAAGGTCACATGCCTCACCAACACCTTCAGAATTCACCATTCAGATTTCCAGGACGATACCATCACTTCACATTCAAAGTAAGGCCTGTACATATACTGCAGGAAGGGTCTCCTGCAGGACTTCAGTACAACTTCCTTGCTCTTTATGGATATTAAAACATTTGTTTTACAAAACAGAATTTCAGAATTTCCTTTCTGAAGTTTGTGTGAGAATTCCTCTGTGGGTGTGTGCGTGCCTCTATGTGTTTGCATGTGCAAGCATATCACTTTCCTAGAAATATAGCTGGCTGTTAGCATGTTAAAGAAATCACAAGTTACTACCTTTGTAGTAGGTACTGCATCTTATTATGGTTACTAAAGTTCTTCCACCTCCTTGTAGCAAGAAGTATTTTTAAAAAATAATTTAAACTCTTATGTACTTCTGTGGGACACCATAAAACTTGCCACCCTTAGATTTTAGCTTGACATCCATTTTTGCCCAAGATTTCTCAAGTGTCAAAGCCAATGGTATGAAAACTTCAAAAGTCAGAGTGAGGGGCACATGTGACTTCTGAAATGATACTAAGTCCTCCGTTGTTCAAATTCAATTTAAATACTAGATATCAACTTATGATTATTTTAAGTGGAAATGCAAGGAAATGCTGACCAGTAAATAGAGAAAAATGTGAGTTTGGAGAAAAATACCAAACATTGGGTAAATCACAATGGAAGATACACAGGTTTTTCACATTGCTATTTTAGGAAAGTATCTTCAGAGTAAACAAATCAGTCACAGCAGCTCTTTAGTCACCCGCAAATTAATGAACCTAAGCTCCAGGATGAATAATTGTTATCCCTCTGCTTCAAAGGCAATGCAGAAATGTAAAATAAAGGTGAGAACAAGAAGGTGGAAAGTAGCAAGGAGCTCCTTCCATCAAGAGGGCAGACTATGGCTCAGGGCAGGATCAAGGGTGGGAGAAGGATTACAACTGACCATAATAAGTGATCTTCCACAAGGTCACCTATCACCGTGATTCAGTTCCACCAGACAGGCATTGCACATCAAAAGCCTTTGTGCAGTTGTCCCCTTAAGCACAACACATTTATAGCATGTGCTCAGGAAAAAAGCAATGCCTAAAACTGACTTCTCCCCATCCGATCTTGTGGTCAAGGAAGTTCCTTCAGACTACATCTGTATCAGTACGTAAAGGATCACAAACAGGCACACAAGGAATGGGTAGGCTGTCTTAGCTTATTTCATCCACCCCATAAGTTAATTAACTATTTAAAATATATCCACTGTCTGAAAAAAGGAGACCTTATCAAAACCAGCATTTAATAAAACCAGCTGTTTATTATTCCATACAAAGCTCTGCTTTATACCAATACCTTTCTTTTAACCTGAAACCTACGGTGTTAACAGCTACTTCCAGCAGTCAAGATAAGCATGACGGGTCGTCGTCCTCCCCAAGCGTACCAGCCCCCACTGCCTACAAAGGAAGTTCCTACTTAAAACTAATATTTACGGAAGGATGTTTATGAGAAAAACTAGTCAGGTATTTCCCTGCATGCTAGAAATAAGGGGTTCTTTACAAAGAAAAAGCATCAGAAAGCACAAATTATTGCCCTTCCATTCTCCAAATGGCAGAAAGCCAAACAAACTTGAATACACTTCCGTAGTGTCTCAGCAAAGCAGTCATTTCTATGCCTCACACCTTCCATTTCCTACAAGGGCTAGGATCCCTAGGTAGACTACACCTTCCTTGAGACATCACAATCTTGAACCTCGATAAACTATTACGTTTGTATTATTCATGATTTTTAGAAGAGTCCCATTTCATTTTCTTTTCCACTTTTACATCAATAAGAACAAAAGACAGCTTGCCAAAAATAACTAAAACTGTGATAATTATCCATTTAAGATTTGATTAGGAAGAGTTGAGTGAACTTTTCAGCGACAAGTCATTTTGACCAAAAAAAAACCCAAAATCAAAACCTAAATTCAGAAAGAACTATTCCTTACAGCCAGTAATGCAAAAGAGGACAATATTCACACTCCCGCAAAAATGCTCTGTTCTCATTAGCAATGCCAAATGAATTTTCAAAGTCCAAATGGCAAGTGAAATGAAACAGGGCTTTACAGTCCATGTTGAAATCAACATTACTTTTCACTGCAAACACCAACAATTTACAGTATTAATCACAACTACCATCATCCCCAAAAGACCCAGAAGGACAAAACCCATAAAAATTGAAGGGGGATAGAGGTGTGGAATAAATAAAATATTGGCACTCGAAGGTAAGATGAGTCTTAGGCACCAAAGTCTCTGAAACTGCAGGAGTTTACCAAGAACATATATTTCTTTCACTTACTCCCTAGGACTTCCTTAACTGCTTTAACTCCCTCTTCCCACAGTTTACCCCTACTGCTTCTCTACTCCTCTTTCCCTTCCACTTCTTTTTATCCCAAGACTGTTCAAATTGTTGTTCCGGATTAGAAAAAGTAGGGTAGGACCAGTTATCTCCTTCCAGCTTTCTTCCTGTGATAAAAGCTTTGGATAGAGGGAAGAAGGAAACTTCCTCCCTGGTGAAGCCATTGAGTTCTCTACCAAACCTTGGATAACAACATCCAGCGATGGCGATCCACTTGCAGGTTGGTGCCTTTGCTACCTGGTGCAGGGCTGTCAGATCCACCCTGGACATCCTGAAGAGACCCCAGCTGTGCACACTGTGCAGCTGAAGAGAGCTGCACACTTCAGAACTGGTTATAAGATGGATAAAAATCCCAGAGAGTAATAAAAATGTGTATAAAAGAAATAAAGAAATCTCTTGCTCAGAAGCCTGTTTTATATGTTCACAAGTATTTAAATTAATGCATCTGCTGGAGTAATGAGAACCAGGTAGAAGATGGCACTTCCCTCTGACGCTAGGATGATTAAAAGGGCAAGGTATTAACTAGCTTTGGAAAGAAAAAAAAAAGTTATATTAGTTGTTCTGGGGATTATAGTCCTGCCTTGATCCTACCTTCACTAATCACCGCATTTAGTCATTAGACACTTTGCCCATTCCCTGGAATCCATGTCTGCTGATTACTGTTTGCTGATTCACTCTTCAGCCAGGTTTTGAAACACAGGGAGAGTGCTACAATGCCCTTTACAAAGGCCAGATAATGCCATTTCTGGTTTGTACAACAAGAAAGAGATTCTTTCACAGATACTGGTGTCAGCTACACTCTCATCATCTTTTAACTACTGTGCTTCTCACGCACAGTGGAATGTTGCAGATCAGATTTTTCTTGGGCAGTCAAATATGTATTTGCTACTTATTTTTTAAAATACCTGAGAAAAAACATAATGCCTCCTGCCCTCCCTCACGGTTCACCTCCTCCCCCCCAAAATAATCCTGAATTAAATGTTACATGATGGTTAGGAACACTGGATAGGAAGCACAAATCATAGAATGATTATTGATGAAACAAATAATATTAGTATACATCCATCTAGTTAATACATACCATATTAGCATACATTTATCTGAGACAAAAAACCATGCAAACATGCTGTATTTTATGCAAATCACACGCAGATCTCAAGGCTTCTGGAAAATTATCGCCTTTGGTACTGCAAAACGCAGGTAACTCCTTTGCATAGCCACTATATGGAAGAATACATCCAGAAGTAAGATGCTGGAGTAAATGAAGTTACATAAGCGATGCACGTAGCCCACAGCACATAAAAGAAAGATAGTATGATAGTATGACAGGTCTCCGTGCTACAAATTCAGCAGCTGGTTATATATTTTATATAATGTAACCAGTAGGAACAGTATCATTTACATTTTATATTACTCTACAAACAATCCAATTTATAAAATGCCTGTTGTGTTTACACACAAGAAGCTATCATAAATCCTGAACGTTAAACAGTGTCAACTGATGAAAGCCAACTTTCCCACAATATTTTGCATGCTGAACTTAATGTACTTTTAAAGGAAAGGCAGTCACAAGAGAAGTCTCCTCTGAATTCAGCTGTTTACTGATGCTGGGTACCAGTAACAGCAGCAAATCTCTAAGAAATTTAATCTTTCCTCATAATGAAAAGATAGTCTTAAATTAACCTGAAAACCTGACACCTATCCAGAAATGTTGCCAATTTTAACATTACACTTCTTTATTAATTACAGAAGAACTAATAGTAGGGGAAACAGCCCAATGCTAGATAGAATCCCATTGCATACAACTTCTTGCCTGTTTTTTGCTCTGCTGACAGGAAAGGTAGGTCCATGCTAAAGAAGATGTAACTTGTCCTTATCTGTCACCCTGGATTAAAAACTTTGAGGAAATTAGTCTCAGGAAGCAGGCACAGCCAGATGACTGCACACCCAAACACGCAGAATTGTCTCCACACTGCCTGGAGTACCTGCGTGCTGTTACACACAAGATGCTTCTGCTTTCACTGAATTTGCAGAGATTAGCTGCCTCCACTTCTGTTCCCCAGCAAGGCAGGGCAACCGTGTGGTCTCCCTGCTTTTCCCCGCTCTTCCTTTCCCCCCCTCTAGCTCCTGCTCAAGCCAGAAACCACAAACCCATCCCAACTTCAGCAAATACACAGCCATAGCGTAAAGCTTGTTTTAAGAAATAAATGAAAAATTGCTGCATTTGGTCCAAATACATTATTGGAACTCAGCCAAGCAATGGCACTGATCTAATAATCAGGACCGGGTTACTACTTGGGAAAGCTGGTCCCCCTGGGGGATTGCTCCCAGAGAAATGATGCTCTGGCAGCAACAGCAGCCAGGATAAAACAAACACTTTGGGCAATTAACAGCAGCATACCTCCTGATTACTAGCGGTTGTAGTCAGGAATATATTCGTCTTCACTGTGGCCGTTTTCCAGTATTTCCTCATTACACGATCTCAGTATGCTTTTTTAAGGGCCCAGTTCTTTTCTCTTGAGCAATTCAGGTCATATGCGAACACCACATTGCTTAGAAACTCAAACTCACTGCTGGGCACAGACAATTTCTTTTCCAAGACTTCCTGCAGAAAGCTGCCCATCCATTCCCATGGCTCATGTGACCATCACATCTTCTTAACAGAGAAGAGCTTATCAGGACAAGTTCTCTCTCATGAGATTGTAAAATAGTCTCTCTTTCCAGGCCAGAAACATTGCAAGAGAGGCTGTTCTCGCCTCATGTTGGTATGACAGCTGCTATCTTGGTCAACACACTGGGGACTGGACTCAGGACCTCAAACTGAAAGAATGAACAGCTACAGCTTAGAGTAAAGAGCAGAGAGAGACACCTCTGCTTTGAGGCTCATTCTTCCCTAATCAGCATAAAGGGTGGGACTTAGAACATACACTTGCCCCTAGGTTGTATTAGTTAATGTATTAATCAGTTTTAACATTGGCACCTTTTCTTCTGTTCCTGAATAGCTCCAGAGGGAGTCGTGTATGTTCAAGAGAAAGATTCCAAGTTTTGATCTTAACCTCATGTATATTTTGACCACATTAAAAAGATTCAAGATGCTGGCTTAACCAAACAAGCTTACTCACTTCTGATTTTACACTGCACTTCTCTGTAGCAGAGCAATACATACTGTATCAGTGAAGGCAACATGCTGCAGTAGTAGTATGTGCATCTTCTAAGACCAAACATGTATCAGATAAGGATTGTGCTCCTGTTCAGGAACAGTGCGACTGGCAACATGCAAGAGTCAAGTATCTCAAGCAGTAAGGACCAGGAGCTGGGTCAGGCTACCACTTCTCCAGTGACTGCACCCCAATATGCAGAACTGGCCCCTCAGCCTTCTTAGCAAAGATATTTCCCCATTGCTTCCCCTCCCTATCACATCATTTGTCATAAAAACACACTGCCGACTGACTGCCCAGGCAACCTAGCTGGTACCTCTGCACGCTCAACAGTGGACATAATCAGAAGGCATCCTGAGGACCGCTTGCAAACTGTTGCAGATTACTATCAGGAAGCTGAATAACCACTATTGTTACTTATTTACCATTTGGAGGCTTTGCATTTTATAAAAAGTCCGTGATATGATTTTCAAAAAAAAAGACAGAATTAGGAGCTCAAATTATACGCTTACAGTTAGACATAACATGCCTAGATGCCACCATTTCTCTCAGGACAGCTTTTACTTTCTCAGTCTGTAATATTCACCCTTCTTATAAAAGCAAATCGTTAGCTTTTGGAGACTGAAATAAAGTTCATGCCATCCCAGATGCTACTTAAGACAACACAAGAAAAGCACATGCACAAGCTTACTGATCCTCAGTATGTACTTGGCGTATCCATACAGACAAGTGCAACTGGACCTGATGCTATCATTGTTTGTATTTTAGTACCAGACTGATAGCAAACAGATGCAGAGTCAAACAAAAAAGAAAACCAGGATAAAAAAAAAAATCTGCTAGTGATAATACTACTGTTATATCTTTGGTAACTAACGCTAATAAAGATTCCTGTGTGAACTCATGAAACAAAATTGTTATTGAGAAAATTAAAAGGAAAAGTTAAGATGTGCAATGGTCGCTAGGCCAAGTAGCTCCTAGTCAAGTGTGCTAAAAGCAGACAGAACTCAACAGTTCCAAAGTGTAAGTTGTCAGGAATATTGCAGTCATGTCATAGCCTAATCACACAGGAAACTGCTTCCTGAATGTAGGCAGCTAGTGGCTGGCGTGCATCATGAAACACACACCTTACAAATCTGTATCTAACATGATATATGGGAATGTTTAATCCTCTATTACTCTGGTCTACCTCTAAAAATACAGTATTTGTCTACAGGAACCTCATTTTATTGAAGTGGTTTATTCTATACATATATCAAAAAGGTCAGGGGAAAGAGTCTTGCTTATTATTATAAAGTAAGTGCACCAAATGTTCAACTGTATTTCGGATGATATGGCAATATCTTAGATACATAATACAGGCTGGCATCCTTATTATGTCAATGATAAAACTGGTACAGGACAGAGATTTATTTACATATATATAGTACAGAAAAGGTGACAACTATATTTTACCCCATACTAATGAAATCTCTATTTAATATCAGCATTTTTAAAGCAGTTATTACAGCATTAGTTTCAATGTATTTCCCTTCATCAATATCAAATAACTTCATTCAGTCATTCCACTTTTTCTGGTCCACTGATAAGCAGAATACCTTTTTAGCAATGCCTTTACACTGAATTTTTAGTCTTTATGGGTGGCACAAAGCTGCCCCACACCAGCAAACCCAAGGAGGAATCTTGACACACATATTTTGAATTATTCCTTGCTTTTCACTCTCTGCCAAGGAATAGGTTTACTGCAGTTCTGAGCAAATGCAATTTACTGTCCCCTAAAGTTGATGGTTCCAATAGGAAAAGGAAGATTTGGTGCCACCTGTTACCTCACAAAAGCAGCAGTGATCGGTATTGAGGCCACAATTCTGCCCACAGTCCACTCACATAAGCAATTTGAAAGGTTCATGAAAGAGGAACAGGACCAGAACAAATGCAATACAACATTCAAATCCTGAAATGCTTTCTCCAGTGGCTGAAAAATACTTATGAAATGTTCACTCCAGGCAAAGTATCAGCATTGGTTACCAAATCTACTGGAATCCCATTGTCCAGAGGCCCAGCACAAAGCTGGGAGACAGGATCCCTGAGAAGGGACATCATGCTCCATCCTTCTGAAAGTCACAGAGCCATGATTGGGTGCAAACCACCACCACGCAAAAAGCAAAGCTGATGGACTTCCTCTGGCTTCTGCAAGAGGCAGTGACCTCCAGCACCCATGTACTTTCACAATATGCTCAGTTGTTGTCCCTTTAGGTACTTAACCCTTAATCTGGGGAAGAAAACTACCACATAGTACACCATCCTTGAAATAAAACTATTTCTATTAAACCCTTGTGCTGCTTCTATCTTTCTTTCTGTCACAGTGAATCATGGCTCATGCCTTCCTATAAAAAAACAAACAAACAAACAAAACAACACACCACCCAAACAAGGGGCAGTATGCACCTCACACCCTCAGCGCTAATTTGGTCTGGACTGATCCTTAACTCAGCCGGTCTCTCTTGCAGCTCCTCTTCCAAGGAAATCCACTCCCTCCATGGTCGTATCCACGGCCACATTTCAGACCTTAGAGCCCCTAACTTACTGATGTCTTATCTGACTTCCAGGATCTTCACTCTGTGCTGTTATTCTTGCACTGAAGTCAGCAGTTGTCATGACTGAGAAATCTAATTATCATCGTAATTATGAAGATAAAGTTTAATTATAGGCAAGTATGATGCATCTATAAATTATGATGATTATCAGAGTGAATGGTGGCATAACCAATAGCATTAAGAATATATCTGAATACTGTCACAGGGCAGGGTCCAAATCTCTGAAATCAGAGCGAAAAGTCTCCCATTAATGTTAAAAGCCTTTGGACTTGATTTAGTAAGAGACAATGACTCCAAGTAACTACTGCAACACAATTAATTATTTTATTACTCGTAATAAGAATACTACTATTAGTGCATTAAGGATTCTTTGAACAAAGGCACTAAAACCAAGTAACAAGTGTAATAAGAAATACAGAAACAAGGTATCCTTGTGCGATGATATTCTGTCAATACTCTTTTGCAACACCAGAAAGTTGCCTCAGATATTTACATAATATTTTCCTATTCATCTTTTTATAACAGAAAAATTGCAGTAGGAAAGAAGTCAATAAAATATTTAAAGTTTAAACAGTCACTTTTTTTTTTCTCCCTAATATGATTGCTGATCTAGAATAGCAGCTTTGTTTTTATTTATTTGCTTATTTTTGCAGTCTGGCATTGTGTTCCCATGTTGCTAGTGAAAACTCCAGCTAAATAAATTCAGTTCAGATTTACTCTCACTCTATTTCCTGAAACATAACTGTGATGTTTGCTGGACAAAGGCTGAAAAAAGAAAAAAAAAAAAAACAGGAAAAAAAACCCCACAACAAAGCACACCATATCCAAAAGAAGGATCTATCTTCTTATCTATCCTGTTTTAGTTAATGAGAAAATGTAACTGTACTCCATTGAGAGAGAGAGGAAGAAAGGCAGAGAGCCTCTCTCTCTCAATAAACTGTTGCACATGGTAGGACTAATAGTGTACTGTCTCATAGACATCATTAGGCTAGCTAGTAAGTAGTACATTATCTTTGGTTTTCTTTCTTTCTCCAGGGCACAGTCATGTAGTTACTGCTCCTCATTATCCTTGGTAGCTGTAAATTTAAGTGTAAACTCATTGTCTCTGCAGGGGTTGCAGGTGAGTAGTGTGTAATGTCATTTACTCCATTTTCTCTACTGAATTTTGTAGAACTGTATTTTTAAAAGGTTCTCCTCTCCCCAGACCATCCTCGCTAACTGCTAAGTGTTTGGATCTGCTCTGTAACCCCTCTGGTTTGGCCAGAAAGATCACTCGCTGCATTCAGGGAATCCACATCTGTGTGGTCCCCAAAATGATGTGTGGCCACTACAGGATCTCAAAATTTAAATGAGGGTGCTCCTGGGCAGTGGTGGGACAGCAGCCAGGCAGCTTCAGGCACCAGGCAAATTTATTCCATCCACTTTTATTACCAGTTGCTCCACCACTGCCTGCAGTTCCTCAATTATGGCTAGCAAGCCTTCCTCAAAAGCTAATGAGGGGGGCATGTTCTTTTCTGCTTATGGGAGCTGCAAATACATCAAAAAAAGAAAATGGACCCTTTTATTGACTCGGATGCCAACTCCACATTAAGCCTGAAGCTTCCAGTTTAGCTTCTTTGCTCGCTCTTATTATTCAATTAATTTTTGTGGGTAGCCAGCAGAGGCCCACACTAAAACATATAATATGGAAGTCATTATGGCATTAGAACACAAGACACAGAAATATAAGTATTTAGTGGCTTGGGAAGGATTTACAGTCCCTCATCTGAACTGTCCACATCTAAGCCACTCAGAAGAGGGCTGGAAGGAAACAGAAGTTGTGCATTAAACGCTGCTCATTTCAACACAGGTTGGCAGAACAGAAGAGGGGAGAGATCCCAGTGCAAGTAAGCAGACATGAAGACAGATGTAAGCTAATAACCAAGGTAGGTTGCAAGAAACTCATTCTGTGAAAGACTAAGCTAATAATTAAGTAGAGGAGGCCACCTTTGAAATCACAGAAGACTTCAGGAAGAAACAAAGACCTCCTGACCTGCAACCTGCCATGCAAGACATGCAGATTTACTGAGGACAGAGCATGGTCTCCACCTCATGACCAGTAGATATACCATCTACCAAAACAAAAGTACCCGTATTCCTAGAGGCAGAGAACGAGAAGGCGAAAGACAACTGGCCTTTCTCCCCTCCAAGGAGGCACAAGTGCTTGTGAATCAAAGAAAAACAGATAGTGTAAACAAGAATAAAACACTGACCAGTAAACACAGTTACCCCAGCTCTTCCAAGCAAGATGTGTCAGAACATCTGTCCACAGTCAGAACAGCCTTATACTTTATACAATTGATTCAGAAGAAAAAAAAAAATCATATCCGGTGATGAGACAATCGTAAGAAATCTCACAGCCTTCAAACCAGAACAGAGGAGGGAATCAGATTTTCTGATGCTGTTGGAACAAGGCAACGTTACAGGCATAATTGACTGATGCTTATTTTGGGAAAGACAAAACCAAATTTTGACCTTTCAAAATGTACCTATTTTATTAATTTCTTCTATACCTTTTTGATACAATTACATTTACAGGGAGAAAAAAAAATCAGATTTAGCAGTTGTCTCAGAAAAGTATATATAGAAGTTTTATTTTTATGGTTTTAACCTATACGCACATTTTAACAGCATGGCCATTTTGAAAATTATTAACCTAATCACAGATAGTTTTTAAGGGTTACTCCTTTAGAGAGAGAAACCACTGAAATGGTAAAAAGCACTGTAATCTGTGCATTGAGAAACACACACAGAACCAACAGTACTAATTGGAAAACAATTTAAAATTTACTGTAAAAATACTTCTAAAGTTTTCTTCTTGCTTGCTTTTTTTAAAAAAACGAATCAGGGCAGCATTAGTAGCAATTTTGATATTCAGTCTAGCAAGTACTAAGACTGTTACTAAATATACTAAAAAGATGTTATAAAGGCTGTGATGCATCAGTGTCAACCAATTGGCATTAGGAAACACTCTCATTAAAATGTAACTGATAGCAAATGACTTACCCTGTTGTATTGTCAAGCTTTAATAGTCTTCCATATTTAGCCAAACTGATATAGTACGCTTGGGAGAGCCTTATGTTTTGTAAATATTAATCCTTTAGTGGATTCACTGGATTACCTGTATTTTTATTATTCAGCACAGCCGTTCTGTACTGTGTTTGGCTGAAAATTGACATTGCTAGCAAGAAAGAGACATGAAGCAATTCTGACTTCTTACCTAATATTTCCTTGCTTGGATTCAAACAAAGAAGAAAACAGCTGCAGGTCATATCAACTGGACAGATTACTGTGGGGAATCAAGAACTCGGTTATATCATAAAAGCTGTCAATACAGCTTAGTCTCAAATTAGGTTCTCATAATCAACTGAATTCACAGTTCTAAGACTGTCTTAAAAAGACTCCCAAATAATTAAATCACATTCTTGCCTGGGCTAAGATGTTCAAATTTAGGAACTAATTCCAAAGTTAATTTCCAATTTTAACCAAATGTATCATAGCTGCACTTCTTAAACTTTGCATAATACCTTGATGATTTCATATGTAAATCCAATCAATCAACAGGACAGCCTTATGTAGCTATATATGTACATAGAAGTATATGACTTAAATCTAAAAGTCAGAACTCACTGATATTTATATTTATAATCTCAATATGTTAAGATTGAGACTTCTATTCTTAGAAGTTTGCGATACAATTACTAGCTATGTTAATATATTTTATTCTTAAAAATTCATCATGTACATGAAAAAAATTAACTGATTACAAGAAAAAAGTTACAGTTCATAAACATTAAACTTCACAGCACTGCATGCAGAAGAAATACAATACTTCAGGTTATGTATATAGTCAGATGTATCCTTTAAGAAATGCAAAAATAAGATTTTGGAAGGAATCAAGAATTTAAACGAATGAGAAAGCAGAAGTTGAGTCTGGTTTTCAACAAGTTTCAAGAGCCCTTCCAGAACACAATTTCAGTTCGTGAATTTTCTCACCGCCACCATCTTAATGAGAGGACACGTGTTTTTCCAAACCTGTCTGGACCTTGAAATACAACAAGACTTAATAGGTCCCCACCAGAAGACCCACTGTTGGACAGGTATCACAATATCGAAATTACTACCTTTTCTCATGATAGATCAATACCTTTCTTACAAGAAACATAGATCAAGTAGAACATTAGCTAAATGAAATAATAAATATATCCTGAACATTTGTAGCTTAGGCAATAAATTTTACCAAAAAAAGAGATTACAAAGTACTTTTTGACCAAATCCATTGTTTTCCAACAAGCCTTAGGTTCCTAAATTATTCCCAAGTCATTTTTGAAATGGGATTTGGGCTTATAAATCACATTGTGTCTTGAAAAACGTCACTCTTCATTCCTCCACCAAATAATTCATCATTTGATCGAAGCAAAACCAAACAGAAGAAAAAAAAAAGGACAAGTGACCTCAGAGAAGGAGGATCACTATTTGTGAGTATGCTAAAACCTACAAATGCTTCAAAGAGCTGTGAATACATTAAGCTCAATTACATTTTTACAGTTTTCTTTAGCTTGCAGGACTATAGATGCATTAAGAAAAATAACACACAACATATGAATGTTATCAAGTTAATAGGCTTATACTGACATGCCTTATACAGAACAAGCACAAAAACCTCCAAACCCTGCAGAAGTCAATGTTACTCTCAAGCCATACTAAGCAAGGTACTCAAGAATAAACACCATATTGATTAATACAGCAAGGTATCAATGTGCCCAATATAGAGAAGGCTGCATGTTCATAAATGCAGAGCATTTCCTAGACAATCATACCATAAGCTGTGGTTAAGTACAGCATCTCTTTAAAGAGGCAAACAATTATTTTTCTGCTTGAAGGGCATTGGCATCCTGTATCCACAGCTCCTCTCAGTTTAAACAACTCAGAAGTACCAAAAGTGGCACAGTTGGCCAGAAACAGCCATGTTAAAACATGCATGGCACAAAAGTAACTTATCAAGGAAAACTCTAGGAAATAATCCAAGGGCCATGAGAAGCAGGTTGGTTTAGCTCCATTCTTAGTGGACAACTTTCCAGGTGCACTAGCACTTCAGTTTGCATCAGCTGTGAGGCATGCTGGCAGTCCCTGGAATAAGATCACTGGAGACTAAATGGCAGTCTGATTCCTTCTGTTCTCAGGGTTGCACTTGACACAATTACGGGACAGTTGGGTGATGTGGTCTTGCTCAGCTGAATCTTTGTTTATCCACCAAACATCAACTTATAAGGATGCCAGCCAATTAAGTTTTGGTAATAAGCTGAAATATTTAATTAATTTCTGGTGGGTTTATACCATTATTTAAAGAAAAAAGGGAAAAAAAAAAAAAAAGAGGAAAGCCAGTATTTCTCCACCGCCACTAATGATCAATGTTAATCCCTCTTTCGGATAAAACTCCTCCATGTTTAGCAACTAAACTCGTGTTTAGTTGCTGATCAACAGCTGAACAGTGATCTTGCTTGGATGAACAGATGTATGAAATTCTTCAAGGGCAGGCCAACTCAGATGCTGCAAAGGTTACACAAAAATCACTGCTTTACTTTGGTCACTTTGCATCGAGGAGTTTCCAGCTTTTCTTACAGCCCCTTGGCTCACATTGCAATCACAGGAAACAGCATTGACAGGGCAGCCCCCACTCCCTTTGCTCACCTTTGGCTTTCGTCTCCTGTCACTGTGCCCACACTGACTTACAGAACACAGTTCCATATGGTGGCAGCACGTTTCCCCTCCTTTATTCAAAACCAGGCTTCAGAATCGAACGCGTCTGAAATATCTTGGTGGCTTTCTTCTATCTTTCGAGTATTAATTAAAATCCCTCATTTCTCAAATATCTTGTAATATCTGCGCTTTGCTCTTCCAGGGGCAAACTCATACCCAAATCTGACCACATCAAAGACCACAGACTTGCTGCAAAGTTCAAAAGAGCACTGCTCCTGCTAGCAAAGGCAGCTCTCTTTGCACAGCACTCATGGAAAGCAATCAGAAATTGAGACTTTGGAGGCCCTACACCATCTCTATTTTCAAAATAGCTGCAGGGGAGAAAAGGAATAAACCTCCACTAAAAATACTGTGGGTTTAGGTACCACAGGGCATTTCTGAGAACTGCGGCTGCAAGTGTTCAGTGTATGGAGCGTAAGGAAGGCCGTTCTCTTGGAGGGCATGAGAGGCTTGACGTAATGCCCGCAGTGCGCTCCGAGGACTTGGGATGAAAAGCGCTCTGGAAGGGCAGATCTCATCTACTTCAAGTTCCACACCAGACCATGCTATAGACCCCTTTTAATAGGGAATAATATTTCTTTCTGTTATTAGTTTAGGCAACGGTTAAGAAGAAAACCTTTTTTAAAATATATATATAGCATAGAGAAAATTTGCAATTCAAATTGATATTTTTAATCTTAAAAGTATTTTGGTGGAATGGAGTGAAAAATAGAAAGAAGAACAAGTCCCATAAATCTGTCACTCGCACAGCGCATCACTCACAGCTTTCCCCAGCCCACTGAGGAGAGCCATACAGCTTTAAAATGACTTCATTCCCATATTTACATATTTTTTAATAGGGCTATGATGAATCTCCTTCCGCTTGACTCCTATTTTGAGCTGTGATATTTTAATCTCCATTCTTGCTGCAACTTAGCAGATGAATGTGCAGTGTGACAGAGCTCAGAGGAAATAGTATAAATAAAGCAAAGTGGAGCTATGACATCTCACATTTTATAGCTTTTTTATTGTAGCCTAAGCATAAACAGAGCACAGCTGTGTTATACTTACTGCTGTGAGCACTCCCCCAGCTCCAACCCCCTACTGCTTTTAAAGGGACACTGCCCCTACTCTGGATCCTCTGGGTACAAGCACCACTGTGTTGAAGGCGTCGCTAACAGAAGCAACCCCCCCTCCAGACCCACTGCTTCTCCTCCTTTGTTTTTACTTTTCCCCCCTTCTACTGATTTTCCCCCTTCTCTTCCTTTCCCCTCACCTCCCTGAGTGGCCCAGGATGTGACCCCGCAGTCCCCAGCGTGTATAAGCAGCCAGCACTAGGCTGCTACCTACTGAAGGATGCCTTTCTTCCCTCGCTGTTATCATTTGCTCTGTTTAAGTACACAGACACACATGCAGAGCACAGAAACAATTTACAAAAACAACACTTTGATAAAAGACTTGTAACTAGCTGGAAGTACTCAAAATATTGCCATCTTTAAATGGTAGGATTTTACAGAAAGGGCTCTCAGATTTCTCATCACTTCTTCATAGTTGGTTTTTTTTTTTCCCTCCCCTCACAGAAGCCAGTCAAAAAGAAAGAAGGAAAACACAGCAACTTTACTCCTGCCTATTTAAAAACAAACTATCATAATGAGTTCTTAGACAGGGAAACCTCTTTTCACCTCAGGAATTTATAAGATACCACAAAGGATCTCATCATAATCATCACCACACATTCAGCCAGAAAAGCTCCCATTTGAAGCTTTAGACAAGAAAATCACAATGCACCCGGACACTTTCATGACTATAAAAATGTAAGGGCAAACCCAATAACCAGCAATTTCCTCCACAGACTCCAAGAATGCTGTTTATCCTTGGAGCATGTGGAAAGATTTTATGGTTGGACTCAATCTTAAGGATATTTTCTAACCCAAATGATTCTATGAAAGTGTTTCTCCACCTCTAATTTCAATGTTATAAACATTAGGCACATCTAACATGCAAATGTGTAAGACTTCATCCTGCTATCCATTTAAAAAAAAATAAATATATATATATATCAAGGCATTGCAATAGTTGCACAGTTGCATCCAGCTTTCCCAAATACCGAGCCAAGAGACATACATACAGTGAAATACTCTTTGCTAAGGAGGACCACATTACAAGTCTCATCCCACAAACTTGCTATTAACAGCTTCAACCAGGAGAGAAGTTTCAATGATCATCAGTGCTAACCTACTGAGCTGTAAACCAAGTTTTTCTGGCCATTCTCTGCTCTCCCTCTATACTTTGTGCCCTGCTGACCCTTGAGAGAATCTGCTACTTCACTGCTACCTGAAACATTTTCTGCAGCTATTTGTCTCCTGTCTGGGGTCCAATATAACCTGGAATAAAGCATCAAGCAATGCTCACACAAGCAAAACGAAGCAGTTGAAAACAGCAAAACGAAACTATGCTAGATACACATCAAGAATTATATTTAAAAATTATAAATTAATTTTAAAACCCACCCAGAAAGCATTCTGAAATTGTTTACAAGCACAGAGCCGATTAAACTAACAAGCTTTCAAAGCTGGGATCCAGGATTCTCAATTCTGCCCAAAGCCATCCCTCTAACTCAACTCATGGCACACCAAGCCACCAGCCCAATGCAAAGATCTGGTTAGAAAACTGCACCTTTGTGAGAACATCAGCAGAATTCTTTTGCTTTGCAGACAGATTATCTTGTCTATTCCCACAAATTCCCTTGAGCTTGTCCAATCCTACTCTGCATATACAACCTATAACTTCTTTATGAAGTTACTATCACAAGATCATATTGAGCATTTGCTCTGTGTGATGTCTGTACTGTTAATTATCTCGGACATTTTTGGAGGAGACAGGGGTTGTAAGGAAAAGACATATCTGCACTGATACTCTTTATCAGTCAGAGTCTGTGTACCCAGGTGGCACTACTGAGAGCCACTCACCTAACATTTCATTTGCAAACACTTCCAAGACCTGGTCTGAGGAACACCTCACCTCTCCTGGGGCATTGCCACAGGCAGCAAGGCAGTCAGGGAAGCTGTTGCTCAAGGTTCTGCAGTGGGCTGGTGAGTCATCCTAGCACTGGAGGAAGTCAGTGGACTTGGGAAGGGAAGGGAGCAGAAGAGATTGACCTCAGACCCAGAAGTTCAATAGTGCCCAGAAAAGGCAGCAACAGTAGGTCAACACAGGCTTCTCATCACCAACATGCATTTAGGTAGAAAAGAAACGTGTATTCCATACTGACTGCAAGACCAATCCTACTTAACAGTACAGTCATCATCAAAACATGCTCCCTCCTCTGAATGAGTGAAAGACCTAAGGAGGCGAGCCATAAATTACTTTTTAGTGGGAGAAGAAATAGACAGGAGAAAATAAAAATAATATACCCACAAACCAATGTATTTTCCCTACTACCTATCAACATCTACCTCCTCTTAAGATTTTAATTACATTTTTTCTAATTCACACATGTTGTCTTCCATAACAACAGTATCACCAACTTCACTTCCCTGTGGATGGCTCCTTATTACTTTTCACAGTTGCTGCAAAACTCAGCAGATACCTAAGGCTGTGGTCAGCGACACTAAAAATCATTACTACAAGTACTAAGATGATGGGGAAAAAAAAAACAAACAAAAAAAACATTGCAATGAAGCCTAGAAATTCAGGCTGCCTTACAACCCTTTATGCTTCTCTCATCTCCACCTGGAAAAGATCTTACTGAAGATATTCACAAATGCAATACTAAGCACCTTTTGAATGATAAGAGTGTGACAATATTATAGTACAGATATAATGGCAACAGTGAGAACCGACCCCTTCGTTACAATAATAAACAGAATTTCTGACAGTGATGCTCTATTTGGGAAGCTTAATCCAAGTCAAATAATCTGCAACTACAAATTAGATTTCCCCCTTTAGAACTGGCCTCGTGAAATTATAATCAGTATGGGATAAAACCCTCAATGAGTTTCCAATTAATACATCTGACCCCAAAATTCCTTTGCACAAATTTCCTGGCCCTTGCAGAACTGAAAGTTTGATTAGCACAATCTAAAATGTCTCAGAAATTAAGAAAAGAAAAAAAAAACCAAGGAGAAAAAAACCCCACACTGTCCTGGCACATGCAACAATGCAACATCTCAACATAGGTACGGCAATGTCAAGGAATCAGCAATTCATTCTCAGGCTGGTGCAATACTACTTAAGTAGCTCACACCTACTGATTTTGAAGGGTAAATATGTTTAAGTCCCCAGTTTCTAGAGAAAACTTCTTACGCCCTGAAAGGCATTTCCCTTATAGGCCACCGCATCTCTCGCCAAAAGCTTTCAGCCAAATCAAATGGAACAGGCTGCAGGCAGGAGCTGTAGGGTACCTGCTGGGTAACAAAGAGAGGTAGCAATGGGCTTTTTTTCCCCTTTTTCTTGTTTAGTTTTCAGTCACAACAAATGAATGAAATGAACCAAAGAAAAGAACTAAGCTGAGAAAAAACAAAGTAAAATTAGTAACAAGCTAACAGCATATACCCACTGCCTGGGGCAACATACGGCTGATGGATGATGACAGCCAACAGACGAATCCTCATTCCCTGTCTACTAAACAAATTAGTAATCTCATCAATATCGTCACTACATTCACCTTCTGCAGCAGCTGCTGCTGCAGCAACACAACTGCTGTTAAGCTTTAGGGGGAAAGCCAGGCTTTGTCTTGTAGTTCGCCAAATCCTGCGGGCAGTCAGGGTTGCCACACTTTGGAAAATGCAATTAACCTGGTAACAAGATTTTTTTATTTTTTAAAAAGCCTGCAGAGCTGTGTATGAAGGCAATGGTCACCTGCATGGCACACTGTGAAGTCCTAGGAATCTGCAGAACACGTACCTTCAGGGCCTTCCCAGCTGTCGGGGTCTCTCCAATTAAAGTCTAAGTTCAGAGACCCTAGGCTTGACGGGGACACCAGGACTTCTCAGACTGTAATCTGGCTCTACACTTCATTTTCCTCATTTCTCCTAAAGTTTCTCTTAAAGGTACTAAAAACCATAACTTTCAAAAATAGTGATTTTGGGATATTTATCACACCTTGCGTCCCCCCCCGCCCCCAAAATGCTGAGACCCAGATAGTACTGGCACTTCCAACATTGTCTAAAAGAGACAGCATCATTATTTTAACTTCAAAAAACTATCAGAAAAATTACCTGATTCCAATGCATTCCAATCCAGAAACACCAGATTTCAATAGCAATCAACACGAATCACAATAAATCATTTGTTTTAAGAATTCTGCATTACAAAGTATCCCAGCAACCCCCCTCAAATAACTACAGCAAATTTTAATGACTTAACTCAAAAAGAAGGAAAATTTAATTTATGCTGTGCAAGGAGAAAACTATATAAGCATATATGTTCACAGGCACAAACTAACTTTCTCTCTATTCTCCTCCATTCAATTAATCTGAAAAAAAGTGTTGCATTTTTTCATGAAGTCTAATAATTTTTCTTAAAGGTCTTCAAACAGTAAAGCTGGTTAAGTTTGTTACTGTCAACATAATATTTGCTTACCAATGTACTTCATTATTAGACAGAATATTTTCCTTTTTTTTTTTTTTCAATTTATCAACATCCACTTGAAAAGATGCAATATAGGGAACAACTTCTTTCTGAAGCAAACCCCTGTGCGTACCTGCGTATGTACATATCTTCATTACAGGAATTCAACAAGTAATCACTAGAAAGCTTCATGGTTGCATTAGACTTGTTCCATCCACAAAAAATCAGAAGATGTTCAGAGTAACAGTTGATGATTACTCCTACTGACTCAACCCTTCTAGTTGTTAACAGCAGAAACCTTAACAGGATGTCAGGACCAGTGCTTTCTCTTGGGGTCAGCTAAACTGATAGAATATGCATTTCCCCATTTGCTTCCACAATTGACTCTAAAAAAATCCAGTGTTTCTTTGTGCTCAAGTAAGACACACAACTTTCTTTATCCTCTAACAGCTGACATAGGGACATGTTCCTGGAACTTTAGTCAAAATGTATATTGAATTTATGTTCTAGTTCACTGATTCACACATGTAATAAAGATTTCAAGAATGAAACTTAAATACTGAATGATCTTCATCAGTCACACCAAAGTATTTAATCTTTAACCACAGCACTCCCATTTAACTGTTTTCCAGCATTAAATATCCTTCTGCCTAGGTAGTATATCCTACATGATATGTAAGAAATCAAACAAAACTCCCAAATTCTTATCAGGTAAGAACAGAAATAAAAAACTGATACATGCAATTTACTCATTTTCCCCCAGTTTGGGTTTTGTGCAGGGGTTGGGTTTTTTTTTTGTCTGTTCCCCTCGTTATTTAGGCATATCATTAGAATATTCCCTTTCACATTTGTCCACCAAAAAACGTTCTATTGCTTCATAAACTCCATCACAATGAACATAATCCTTTAGTTAAGTGCCAATTAATTATTAAAAACATTCATTGAGGATTAACAATCGTGAAATAGATACAGTTCTATTATGTAGTTGTTAATCCTCAATAAATCTACTTGTAATAGACAGCATTTTTAGCATGAGAGCTAGCCTACTTAATCTAATGCTTTATATTTAATTAGATAATTATTGCATGTTAAAAAATACATTCATTAGGCTTAATAACTATGTAATAAGCATACATCTAATAGACAGATTAGTAATCCTCAGAAAAGGAGATTTTTTTATTAATCACTTGTACTAGCATCCAAGAGCTAGTCTCCAACAGGAAGGCCAGCATGTTCCATCTTCCCTGCCTATAGAAATGCAGGCCAAGAAGGGGTTAATGCTCCCTAATCCACACTCTTCTTGGGCCCCAGGATGAGGACAAAGAAGCCTGGAAGAGTTCACCTACCTACAGTTCTATATTCCCTTGAAGAACCTGAGATCACACCGCTCCAGAAAGGAGCCCAGTCTTTCTTAACATCACCTGTGTGACAGCCAAATTGCAGTCTTGCTTTCAAGACCAAGGACTTGGTCCGGAAGGGACAAGCAAATCCAACAAGATGAATCTCTCTTAAAAACAAAGAACTCACGAGGGCTCCCAGTTCCTTGGAAGAAGGCTAAATGCATCTCCAGCTGTACAGAGATGCACTTCTTGCTATTTCATTTCTCATATGTTCTTCTGGTACCACTTTTAAAGAAAGGCTGTGAGGAGAAAGGCATATCCTGTTACTCATCTGGTACCTCACTCCAGGCTGGTACCAGCCAAAAGCAGATAGGCTTGATGGCTGTTTCTAGGACTGGAACTATGGGAGCTATCTATAGCATAAGTAGTGCTGAGTGGTCTTTTTAGGAAATAAGCTTAATAAAAATGTTCACCAATCCCTCAGCTGAAGCTCTAAGGGCAACAGTAAGAACGTAAACTTAGGTCCTGCATCTCTGGAAATCTATCGCTCCCAGCTGACAGTCAGCATCATTACCTAACAAAGGTGACTTGTGAGATGGTGCTTTGGATGACCCTTAAAAATCCCTATAGCCCCATTTCTGTCTTGTCTTTTTCCCTTGCACTTCAATGATGAGCTGATTTTAGTGACTGCTCTCTTTGAAGAGGTGTTAGTTCTTGAACCGATGCCAGCGCATTGCATCTCAAGAATAGTAGACCTTGTTTTCTGATGGTGTAAGGAATACATCTGTAATTCTGTAAATCTGTGACTGCTTACACTCCCTTCTGGAACCAAAAGTGAGGAAAAAGGAAAGATGGTAGTCAGACAGAATCAAAAAGCACAGATTTTGGCTACTATTTTAAGTCTTGTATTGACACCATAAGTGATCTGTGTTCCTTCTTTAAAGTGAAGCTACAGCAGCTCAAAGTTAACTACAGTATGTTTTAAAAAAAGTGTCACAAAAGTCCACTTAACTTGGCAACAGTAATTACTCTTTAATAGGAAAATGGAACTGCTCAGGATTTCAGCTACAAGATTATAGCCACTGGACCTCTCATTTTCATGCAAATATTTGTTTTCTCCACTTCAGAAACCTCCTACATTTCAGCAGCTTAACATTCAGTAATAAAAGCCAATAAATATTAAATCACAGAATCATAGAATGGTTTAGGTTGGAAGGGACCATCGAGTTCCAGCCCCCCTAGTGGTGGTGGTGTCTAGTGGACACCTCCCACTAGACCAGGTTGCTCAAAGCCCCATCCAGCCTGGCCTTCAACACTTCCAGGGAAGGGGTAGCCACAACTTCTCTGGGCAACACGTTCTAGTGTCTCATCACTCTCACAATTAAGAGTTGCTTCCTAATACCTAATTCAAATCTCTCCTCTTTCAGTTTAAAACCATTATTCCTCATTCTATCACTAAATGCCCCTGTAAAAATTCCCTCTCCGACTTTCCTGTAGGGCCCCTTTATGTACTGGAATGCCTCTATAAGGTCTTCCCAGCGCCTTCTCTTCTCCAGGCTAAACAACTCTCTCAGCCTGTCTTCACAGGAGAGATGCTCCAGCTCTCTGATCATCTTCTTCGTCCTCCTCTGGACCTGACTCAACAGGTCCACATCTCTCCTGGGCTGAGGGCTCCAGAGCTGGCTGCAGTACTACAGGTGGTGTATTACCAGGGTGGAATAAAGAGGCAGAATCACCTCCATTGACCTGCTGCCTACACTTCTTTTCATGTAGTTCAGAATACCCTGGGCTACCTGCTCTAGTTGGGGGTGTCCCTGTGACTGCAGGGAGGTCGGACTAGATGACCTCTGCAGGTCCCTTCTGGCCTGGATGATTCCATGATTCTATACCATTGCCTGTTCATGTTAAGCTTCTCATCCACCAACACCCCCAAGTTCTTCTTCTTAGGGCTGCTCTCAATCCATTCTCTGCCCAGCCTGTGCTTGTGCCTGGGATTGCCACGTCCCAGGTGTAGGACTCTGCTCACTCAGGGCAAAGGCAAACTTNCATTGAACTTGGCCTGGTTGAACTTCATGATGTTGGCATGGGCCCACCTCTCAAGCCTGTCTAAGCCCCTCTGGATGGTATCCCTGCCCTCCAGCATGTCAACCATGTCACATAGCTTGGTGTCATCGCCAAACTTACTGAGGGTGCACTCAATCCCAATATTAATGTCACTAACAAAGATGTTAAACACACTGGACCCAGTACTGACCCCTGACGTGTGCCACTCATCACGGGTTTCCACTTGGACATTATGCTGTGGACTAGCAACTCTTTGAGTGCAGCCATCCAGCCAGCTCCTTATCCACCGAGTGGTCCATCCAACAAATGTCTCTCCAACTTAGAGATGATGCTACATGACACTGTAACTGACAGCATGTTCCAAATTTTCAAAACAGCAAGTGTTTAAACAAGATAAAAAAATTCTTTCAGGATCAGCAATGTCTTATAAATTCTGCTGTTAGCCCAATATTTGGAAAGAAAATACATCTTCAGTAGGACAGAACTATGGCCTTTCTGTAAAGCAAAAGGAGGACATGTATTTGTCTACATGATGGAAAACAAAACTGCACAGAAACTCACAATCTTGCCCTGTTTCTCAAGGCTAACTGCAGGATCTGATTAAGATCTAGGTACCCTACTGTCCCACTGCTCAGCTTAACACACTCATGAAGCTATCCCACACTTCCTCTTGTATTTTTATATATTTTTTTTTTAAGGTAAACTCCTGTTTTGCAGATGGCAAAACCAGCAAAAAGCCACACTATAAAACAACTAGCAAGTAATGCCTGCTTGAGCAACTGTCAGCTTAACACAGCTGTCAAGAAAAGTGAATTTCCCAATACTACCCAAAGGGCAAGTCATACCTAGAGCTACTGTTGCACAGTGCCCTTCCTGCTCACCTGAACAAGTGACTCTGCATTAACAGCAAGCCTAGGGGAAGGAGAGAAGAAAGGAATAACAGGGCTGCCAGAACAGCTAGGGGACAAGATGCTCATGGCCATGCTGCTGCCTGGACAGCTCCAGCATGCCTAACAAGGGAGACAGGAAAAGCACGGGTACCTCTTGGAGCAAGGTCCTCGCAGCACTCACACCAGGGCAAAAAAAAGTCGCAGGCTTTTCTGTGCAAGCATCACACTACCCCAGACTCTCTCGGGTTTTGCCTTCCTCCACAGTGAACTACCTGGAGTTTTCCCAAAAGGTCTTCCCCATTTAAACATCTGGCAGCTCCCCAGTTTAGAGGGGCCATAGGCATTTACTCCTACAGAGAGACAGTCCCCACAGAGCCTGGGGAAAGAAGCCTGGCTGGGGACACTCCTTGTTTGCGTCTTGTTGAGGTGAGACAGGAGCACTTCTGCTCTTCCAGAAGTGGCACAACTCAGATTCAGCAACAACTTCATCAAACAGTAGCACGTGGCACAGGGGTCTTGCTTTGGTGCCCCAGGACAGGCACTGGACTGGGACACCTGCCTCTGCCCAGCAGCATCCCTCCTTTCATACCAAAAAGCAGGACCTGCTTTGAGACAGGAACACAAGGAAGGGGAAGACTTATCATTTACAGCTGTTTGAACGACTGGTAACTGCAGCTGGGGGTCCTTCTTCTCATGTCATATGGAGTAGGAAAATGGGTCAGACATAATGCATTTGGTTAAGTATCTAAGCTGAAAAGGTACTATTTTCTTTTAAATTATATAGTCTTTACTAGAAGTAAGGTTACCGGTGCAAGGCTTTCTAGCTTTAAAATGTAACAGGAACATGCCCTCTGAGGGTCAGGCTTTCATTTGCCGATGTTAATTCTCAGCTGCCTGTTATTCGTCCTTCATTGTAGCCTCTGTCTTAGCTGGGCACGCTCCCGATTCCCTGCTATATCCAGACGGTCCATGTAAATAGTGTTTATGTTAAGGAAGTCATGTTCTGTGTGACTGGAGCACATAGAAACTGATGTTGTTGTCACTTTAGATTAAGCTCTCGTTTTAGCAGAAGAGGCAATTGGAGCAGGCAGCTGAGTGGCCAGATGAAATATTCAGCTCATTTCATTTAAAGCTGCCCCCATCTCCATTGTTCACGCTGGCAAAGCTGATTAACCCTTGCTGGTGCCACCACAACAACTGCTCAGTCTCCGTCCCTCCACTCCTGCGCAAAACCTAGGCCCTGAACAGTCAGGCAGGTTTCAAAGGTCAGCAAGATGATATTTGCTGATTTTTTTCCCCCAAATAGTGATCTTTAAATATAACAAAAATTAACCCTTCAGGCTCCCACCACTTTCTAGAGAAGAGAACAAAGCAGTAGTTAGCAAGGGTCAAGGATTTTCTCCATGCTTAATGCAGGCATGAACACAGCTGCCATTAGCTAAAGTCTGACACCTAATTCCTCACATCTGTGAAAGTCCTGTTAACCTTGAGTTAATACCAAGCATTTTATGAACTCCTGCTCACATAGAATGACATACTTTATATTTTTGCAGAAATTGCTGGTAGGTAGTAAATAGTATGCCAAAATAAACTTCAAGCCTAGCTAACCAAAAGCAATGGCTAACACTGCTGTAAGTGTTCAGCTGTGGCTGATGCATGCAGACAGTCCATGGCTGTCTACAGCACTGCAGCCCAAGGCTTCAAACCCTTCTGCCACAGGGCTGCTTGCCTATAGCTAACCCAAAACCTACTCTGTAAATGCTTTGGCCACGGCGTTACCACTGCACCAGGCCAACTGCAGACTTTCCCTTCAGGGAACAATCTTAAGCAGCTTTCTAAGGTGAGTGGTTGTTAGAAGAGAAGCAGCGAATGCTCAAGCATGTAATGCCTGATGTCCCAAAACTGGAGATGGGCATCATTAAAGGGTCTTCCTTTGGCTTGATTTATTGTAAGGTTTCTATTTATAGAAAGGCCTACCACGGTTTCACAACATGCACTTTCAAATCAAGCTGCACTTGTGCCAGCATCAAGCGCTGTCACTTACTGCCTACACTACAGGGCCTGACGCATCAGAGAGCTCAGCAGTACCAGCTCCCACCACTGGGCTCGGGTTGCTTAGCCCAAAACAGAACCAGAATCAAGACACAGAATATTCTTGGCAAAAAGGGTTAGTAACAGCCCCAAATGCTGTAAAGTAATACTATTATAAACTGCAACAGTGAGGGTAATAGCATTTTATTTTTAATGAGATATTCTTTGCTATTTCAAGACAACAGCTCAAGCACAGGTGACAAGTTTTCTTATAATCAGTGACAAGTGCTGCACCAATTTCTCCCTTTGATCTGTATTTTGTACTAAATTGCCAAAAGAAAAAGCGTATCTATTAAAAATACCAGTATTTATACAAGCTGTAGTTATGCTGACAAAAGACAACCACCCAACTAACTCTGCTCTCAAGCAGTGGAAATCATCAACTACCCCCACAAAAGACTGAATGTTACATATACATTTGTCTCTGTCTACTGCGAAGGCACTTCTCTAGGATACAAAAGAATTGGGAAGCAGTGATAAATGGATAAACCTCATAAAATAATATTTATATTACCTAAATGAGTAATTTCAAATAGCCTTGCAGCTACATTTTACTGTGACATTTCACAGCATAGTTCGTATGAGAATATTCTGCAAGAGCACTTACATTAATACTCTCTACTCACATGCATAGGATAAAATTCCAGCTTCATTGTAATGATTTCAAGAGATTCAAAATCTCACCAACTGCATGTTTGTTTTACTAGTTGTCTGGATAAATATGTAGGTATCTAATGCATGGCTCCTGAATGCAGATAACAGTATGATAACAGGAGAATGTAAACATCAAAGGTGATATCCTGGATGTAATTGTTGTACACACAGTTCAATTGCTAGCATTTTTTTTTTCTGTGTGGTATCTTGGAGAGTATACTTACCTGACTCAAATATTCTATGTATCTACCTAAAATTTAAGACCCAATTCAACAAGACCCTTCAATGCTGTTTAAATACACAAGGGTCTTAATACCTCCATAAAAAATATACATGTCATAAGGAAACAAGGAATTCCTTCATGTTATTATGAGACCTATTTCTTCAAAGATCAACCTCTTAAAGCTCAGAAGCAATGAATGCAATACTCCTTTTAGTAATCTTCTTTGATACTTTCCTGAACAAGGAGTCATGCAAGAAGTACACAGATGTAGTTCAGCTCCTCTAATCAATCTAAATATGAGCAGTTATAAAACCAAGTTTATGTTATGCACAAACATATTTTAGACCTATGCACTGGGAACAGTGAAGTGCTTGACATCTGGAGTTCGGCAGTGGTGAATTGCAGCACGCACACATCAAGCTCATCTGCATAAGTATCTATTTTCAGAATCACCAGGGCTCAAACACCCCCAGCCTTCTGCTAATTTAAAACCATCACTCCTCTGAAATATTAGGATAAAGCACAATTGGTAGGTTACCCCCAAAATTCAGTGTTGGAATGAGTATGGTTCCATATTTTTCCCTCTCCCCCCACGTTTTTTTAATTAAAAAAATAAATCACACACACAAACATATCTGTTACCCCAATATCTGACCCAACCGCTTCTCCAAAAGACCCACATCTCAGGATGGGCAAGTATATGAATGGATGTCCTCTGAAGAGAGGGAGGAAATAAAACCAACCCAAAAACCCAACAGTCCTGCAGAGAGCACAGCTAAGTCAAGAGGTAGTGCTCTCCCCACCAGGCTGTATGAGTCAGTGTGCCAGTATGTTGCTGTGGGCATCCTTCAGACAGAAGTGTTGGATTTGGCATGAGAGTTCTCAGAGGTCCTCAGGGCTGTGGTCATTAGAACCGCGGCACCTTTTGAAGGAATTGAGTTATTAACCTTCGTGACCCCAGACAAATTTAAACCTGACTAACTGCAGATTTCTCTGAGGAATCAAGGCACGTGTTTATAAATTGCTTGGATATTCAGCATGATGAAAGATGTTACATAAATGACAGTTATTAATATAACAGTGGCAAATGGGTCAGGAGGAAGATTCCAGTCCTGGTTTAGGCTGTTGTTTCTATCCAACATCAAGTATTAGCCAAGGTTTGGAAACTGATGTCTTGCAAGAATACATATGACGTTCACCTTTTTAAAATTGCAAATCTGGTCAGAAATATAAGTTTTTTCTGGTTTGAAGGAAATATTGGAACAAACTCTTTTAAGAAAGTTCAAATCAATATGGTACTAATTCCTTATAGCAAGTATAGTTTGGTATTAAAGATTTGAGTTTGGACTGTAATATTGTCATCTACTGAATTACTGCCAAATAAATCCCCCACCAACATCTGCTAAGCCAATTTTTCCTAAGCAAAGAGAAAAAAGCACCTGGGAATGCATGGTATCCCCATTGCTCAGGAAGATGCTGTAAAGATGTAAATTAAACTAACATTTTCTGAAAGAAAACGAACGTCTAAAGGCAACCCAAAATATGCATCATGAATAAAGTTTCCCATTATAACCCAACTAGAGATCTTGTGTCCCTACATAGCATCCTACTGTCATATACAGAGCTGCAAAAGGACAAGCCCACCATCTGAATTCATTAATCTTAAAGATCATAGCTGTTACACCCTGATGTTATTAGCTTCATTATGACCACTGCTTGGCCAAGTCCAGCAACTATATATAAATATACATACATGAACATATGCATCCACAGACACTGGCTTCCCTGCAATTCAAAGCAGCCAGCAATCATTTACAGATTATGAACAGGCATCTCTTCCTCCACACCCCCCTCCTAGCTACTCAAGAGGCAGCCCCCTTCTAAAACAAACCCTAACTACCAAGCAACGGCACCATTTCACAACAAGAAATGAAGTGGAATTGCTCCCAGATTTGAAGTCAAAGAAGATATCGAAAGTAAACAGTATGCAATTACCCAAATGGCAATTTGCCAGAACAGAGCACAAATTGCCTGAGCCAGTGGCTCCCAGTTCAGAGGTGGAGGCCTTGACAATTGGGGTCACAAGCCTAACCAAAATGAGATCAGAGAAGCTGGGCTCTCAAACAGAAGTGTGACTCCTGGGTCCAGGAGCAGGGTCAACAGGGGAAAGCTCTGGAAGCAGTTTAAAGGTAAAGGTCTGGCTCTTCACAAATTCAAAGTGTTTCATGTAGCTTGTGAGAAATAAAGCAGTAACTGGTTATATGAACAGGGAGTGCATCTTTGTTCACGCTTCTCATGGAGTAGTTATCCAAAAATACCAGCAGTCTGTTTACAACTGACTTTTCTGAGGGGTAGAGGAAGCAGGGAGGTGTCAAAATCAGATACCACAAAAGTGATCCTCACCAAACTTTAAAATTTAATTCCAAGATTATAGTACTGTTAATGTAAAAATGAATTCCCAGGAGATTATACTACTGTTAATGCTATTGACCCCTTCAGTAGGCTCTCCCCATGTTAAATAGGGAAAAAAGCCACAAAAACCTAGCATATCTATGCCTGAATCTGGGGTGATTCAGAGAGACATTTGAGAAGAGCCCACACTTAGCACCATTCCTGTCACAAAAGCATGGCAAGGTGTAGTTTATAGCTTGCTGTCTTTCTAGCAAACCACACATGAAAGAACTACTTCAGATAGATGTTTCAAGCCAGCTTAACCAATCTTATAGGTCAAAACAAAACCCTGAGCTCCCAAAAGTCATCAGAGATCCCAAAGAGCAGTTCCAAAATTTGTGACTACACTCAAGCCTGAAAGAAATGTATCAGGATATAGGGAAATATAAGTAATCCAGTTTTACAGAAAATTTCAATAAGGCTTCAATAACTTTTTGGTGTATCCAGGCCAAACACAGAGTGAACCTGGGTCAATGTATGGTTTTGGTGGAAACTATGCAAAATGTGGTGGTTTCAGTTGAGTTTCGTTCTGGGGTTTGGGTTTTATTCAAAGCCTGAACTCTAAGGGAAACTAAAGGGACATGAAAGCACACAACACAAAACAGAAAGAAGTTTTGCATGAACACTGAAAAGAAGGAATCAGTTTCATGAAGTGAGCAGAAAGGCAAAAGCCCCTACCAACGAACAGACTTCAGGCTTAAAATTCACAATACATATAATGCTAATTCTGGTCTTCACTATTGCTGTCTCTGAGGAGTCATTCCTCATACTTCACGAAACTCAGAAATTTGAGGTCAAGAGAAATTACTTTTCACTCATGAAGCCTGCTAGATTTTTAGTTGGAAGGACATTGCCTCGTGTTACACATTAATATTTTCAGTCAAGTGTCACGATTAAAGTAACAGCATTTTAGTTATTCAGGTTTAAACCTATAAACATTCATACCTTCATATATATATATATATATACACACACACACACACCACCCTTTTGAGACTGATCATCATCCTTGACTTCACACAAAAACAATGCATCATGAATCTGTAATAACATCTTCATCTGTTTTGCAGAATGGGTTTTTGTCTGGTTGAATGTCTAAATTACTCCCACTTATAGGTTATCCACATACAGACTGAGAGCTGAACCCATTTGAGAATTAGCTTTTAACAGATGACCTGGTGTCTCAGCAAGTGTTTTGCACACTCTTCTGGGAAAAAGCACATTCATGAGCAAGCCTGGAATCACAAACCTAACACCAGAAGAGGCCAAGTATATTAATACTTTTCACACAGCAAGTTCAACTGCCCTACTGCTACAACACTGCTCAGTGGCCAAATGACAGAACAGCATTAAATATTATTTGCAGAGGGAGCCATCTGCCTGCCATCACATAAGAGGGTGAAATCACCTACCAGTAAGCAAAAAAGAGATGACAGAGTTTAAAATGAGAAATATAAAGGGAGAAGAAAGAGGAAGCCAACAAAACCAGTAGAAAGTACAACAGAAATTAATTATCTAGAGCTGCATCTCAGCTCACTATTGGATCTATTAACATCATATCCCAAATAATTATAGGGTTTCCCCACTACCCTCACACTAACTGCTACTGCATTCTTATAAATTGCTATGTTACATAAAACACTGTGTATTTTTAATGTCCCGGTAGTATCCGAGCAATTATATGCATTATAGTTCTGTATTCTCACATCATTGAGGAATGATGGCTTCAATTCACCACCTCTGTGCTGATGACTCCCACATCTCATTCCCAACCAATCTTGTTCTATCTAAACACACATTTCAGCCAGTTTTGTTTCATCTTACAACCGTTAAAACCTTTTTCCGTCTGTTACTGAAGATTCAAGAACAGCGACTTCAGACACACTGATGGGGACAGCACTTTTTTTTTTTTCTTCACTCGCTTGGAAAAAGAAACTAACTATAAAACATCTAATGAAATTACTAGATATCTACAGTTAAAGTCAATGGTATTACAAAAAAAATCACACTTCCAGGTTCAGCATGTAAACTCCCCAACAAGTGATTCAGAAAAACCACTACAGGTTTTCCCAGAAAAAAACCCCAACAAAACACCACTCCTTCTATCCAACTGGTAAAAGTACCTACCAATAAATTCAGTTCATTACAGACCAACATAAAATTTACACCTCCTACTTTGTAATGATATCAAATGAGATATACCAGCTTTAAAAAGCCAAGAGTAAATTAAACCAAGCAGAATAGCAATAAACTTCAGTAACCTGATAGATCCTGAAGCCCCCTTCTTACTGCCATCTGTATTCTCCTCTGTATCCCAGAATACACACCCACAAAAAGAACACACCTGCTGCAGAGCCAGCTTTTACCAACCCCCTCAGCTCAGGTGTTGGCATTTAGCTAATCAGTAATTTGTAGCTGCAGGCCTTACTGGTCCGATTTCTCCCAGACTTCCAGAGGTAGCCTGGTGCCACATACAGGAGGGTGGTGTTTTGTCAAAGGACCCTTAAGAGGTGGAGTTAAAAGTGGTGAAAGTACAGCCAGCTGTTGAGGCACATGAAGCTGAAGGAACTTGGGGCAGATAAAAAAAATCAAACTGGGTCTCTTTTCCCCTGTTGCTTTGATCTGTTGCTAGCATGGGAAATCATAGCCCCAGTAAGAGAAGTAATGGTCACTCAGTAAAGAGCAAATCATGGAACATCACAGTTAGAAGGAATCTCTAGCAATGATCTAGTCCAACTCCCCTGCTAAAGCAGGATTGCCTAGAACACATTATTCAGGATGGCATCCAGTTGGATTCTGAAGGTCTCCAGAGAAGGGGACTCCACAATCTCCCTGGGCAGCCTGTTCCAGTGCTCTGGCACCCTCACTGTAAGGAAGTTTCTCATATTTGAATGGAACTTCCTATGTTCCAGCTTGTGCCCATTGCCCTTTATCCTGTCACTGGGAACCACTGAAAAGAGTCCAGTTCCATCCTCCTTTCCCACCCTTCAGATACTTATAAGCATGAATAAGGTCTCCCCTCTGCCTTCTCTTCTCCAGGCTAAAGAGTCCCAGCTCTCTCAGCCTATCCTCATAAGGGAGGTGCTCCAATCCCTTAATCATCTTTGTTGTTCTATGCTGGACCCTCTCCAGTCTCTCTTGAACTGGGGAGCCCAGAACTGGATGCAGTATTCCAGTTGTGGCCTCACTAGTGCAGAGTGGAGGGGGAGAATGACCTCCTTCAACCACACTCTTCCCTGTGCAGCCCAGGATTCCATTTACCCTCTTGGCCACAAGGGCACATTACTGGCTCATGGATAGTTCACTATCTACCAGGACCCCCAGATCCTTCTCCTCAGTGCTTTCCAGCAGGTCCGCCCCTAACCTATACTGGTGCCTGGCATTCTTCCTCCCCAGGTGCAGGACCCTACACTTGCCCTTGTTGAACCTCATCAGGTTCTTCTTTGTCCAGCTCTCTAGCCTGCCCAGTAATGCTGGATTGCAGCACAGCCCTCTGGAGTGTCTGCCAGCCCTCCTAGTTTGGTATCATCAACAAACTTGCTGAGGATACATTCAGTCCCCCTGTACAGGTCATTGATGAATATGTTGAACAAGACTGGACTGAGTACTGATTGACCCTTCAGGGACACCACTGGTTACAGGCCTCCTACTTAACCCTGCTCCATTAATTACAACCCTCTGAGTTCTGCCACACAGCCAGTTCTCAATCCACCCCACTGCCCCCCTATCTAGTCCACTAAAAATTCCTTAATTTCCTAATGTGACCTCAATGTAGTAGTTTTTATGTCCTCAATTAATTAGTGCTACCATGCAATCTGTATTACTCCATTAGGTGTGCCAGCACTCCAAGGATGTATCACGCACACCATGGCAGTCAAGAGATAGCCCTTCCTAGCTATTTATCTCATGGGTCTCCCAGGCTGTGGAATATAGAAACAGTACTAACCCAACTAAGTAGCTGCTCAAATTTCAGTCCCTGCCTAAGGAATGCTTATTCTGTTCACTCATCAATTCTGCCATGCACAGCTTGCTTATGAGTTCATCCTGTTCTCAACCCGTAACTGCAAGGGAAGAACAGACGCAATAAAAGCTCAAAGGTTTTGTTCATAAGGGTATAGAGAGAGAATTTAAGCTTTACACATCTTATTTAAATGGTTCAAAATTCCTTCTAGAGAAAAGAGAGAAAAAAATTTAAAACACTCTGGACTTTCACACAATTTTTCCAGCTCTCCCGTCTGTTACACAGACTAGACATTTTGCAGATTTCTTGGAGAACTTCCTGGCAACCACCAGCAATCACCAGGGCAGGATGCATATGTGTTAAACTAAAATCTTAAACAAAATCATCTTTTTGAGCATCAAACATCTTTTTTTTTCTTTTTTCCTTTTTTTACTGTGAATTCTGGAAAATGGCCTAGTATTATTTTATTTTACTGCAGTTAGTTCAACCGTACCACACCCTAGAACAACAATGCAGCAAAAGTTTAGGGGTTATCAAGTGGATGTTTCACATGGCCCTTTGAGGAAGAAACTGCACAGGTCTTTTTTTCTGGACACCTTGTTATTTCTATTATGGTGGATTTTCTTTCACTGTACACTGTTACGATTCAGATCTAAACCAAAATCGCAACTCATTTTTTCAGGCACACCCAGCTAAACAGACAGACTCTTCCTGATTATTAAGTCAAACAACCTGGTGTCCACGAGGTCAATGTCTCAGTTTGTTCCAGAGCTGTTAATCAAGCAAGAATTAATACAGTGAGCATAGGAGAAATTATCAGTTAAGAGTCAATAAAAGGACTCCATTTCTATGTGAACCTCTAATAGCTTAACAGCTTTCTCTTGGATGGATGGCAGGTACCATGAAACAAGTAAGTGTGACCCTGACATCACTGTTAATGTGTAGGTAGTTGTTTTTATGTTCAAGGACGGTGTGGAAGTTCCAGATTTCACTGAGCTTTCTCCTTCACAAATGATGCTGGCAGCAGACGCTTTGGGGGAGTTATGGCGGCATGAGGACTGGCAGTAACTCGTATCGCATAAACGCCATCCCCTTTCACAGGCAGGAACCCCACAACTGCTGCTACAAGTAATACAAACAGTGCTGCAAAATTTACAGTGTTAACAAAATATATTTTTGTAAAATTACTCAGCATCGTTAATAAACTTGTTATTAAATCATGAAACAAATCACCATAAAAGCCCTGATTAATTTATGTTTTTTAACAAAAAAAAGTGTTCTCAATATGCCATTATTCACACCATAATATAAGTAAGTGAGGTAATATCACTTCCTTTAACTACCCGTAGGGTAGGTGAATTTTAGATATACTTACATCCCACTTTTTCTAAAGACAGAAAATGAGGAGGTATTTCGCTGCTTGCAGAAAACCACAGAGGAAACTGCTGCCTGTGATGGGATAAGACCTCAAGTGGTAATTCTGTGCCCATTCTGCTGACAATAGTTCTCCACTTCTCTTGGGAGCCACACATTTAAAAAAAAAAAAAAAAAAAAGAAAGATCCAAAAGCGTTAAAACTAAGTTAAGTCAAATCAAAACCAGGCTTCAATACAGAGTGGGAGGGCCGTGAACGAAAAAAGGAGAAAGCAGGAGTCATTGTGAACTGACTAGAAAGAAGGCCAAGGGAGGCACTACAAGAGGGCTTGAGAAGAAGTAACACACTACAGTAACTCGAAATCCAACCACTAAATCTTGTGTTGCTTTCCAGAATAAATTGCTGACAGAGGAAGTAAAATTCTGGATTAGCGCAACAACACAGCTGTACACTCAATACGAACAGAAAACTGGGAACGCTAAAGTCAGAGAGAGTGACAAGTGCTCGGCACCTCCTAGAAGATACACATTCTGCAATCAGAAGTGTGAGTGCAGCACGTCAACGCATCACCATGCCAGTTTGAACTCACCTGCCTCAGGTAACAACGGCCTTCACAGTGCAGAGACTCAGGCTTCAGGAAGCCTTTAGGAGCACCTTTACTCCCACAAACCAAATTTCTTCAAGTATTACACGCTACAAAGGAACTAAGACTCACAATGAAACAGATTCCCATTGGCAGCCCAATCTCAAACATCACCTCTAACAACCAGGGACACAGCAAATGCCATCAGGCCTCAGGCAGATCCCATAAAAGCTATCAAAATCTCAAACTCAAAAACGCAAATGCTGACCACCCCTCGACTCCTGTTCAAGTCCAATAACTGACCAGTAAGTAAAGTTTAATAACTATGGAAATAAAGGAAATAAAGAAAACAGTAACAAGCTGCTCAATAATTCCTCGCTAAAGGGGAAAAAGGATAAAAATAATTTATGGATATTCTCTGTGATCCTGCTGTAAAAATCACAGGCAAAATACACAAATCATTACTTCCTTTAAAAGAAAGAGGGGACAAAAAGGTAATAATCATAGTTATTTGATCTAATTATTCCTAAAGGAATCCATAAGAGACTAGAAAATATATAAAAACCACCACTCCTGATCTGCTACCTGGGGAGAATAAAAAACATTCTAGTAGGAAACATAGGTGAAAAAATAATGAAATTAGCATCTCCAAATTGTTTAAAAAAGGATCTTCAGCCTAAAGAGAATCGACAGCATAGCTTTAAGGATAGATAAATGGCTGCCTCAAGGATCTGTCTTACCTCCTCTTTTTTTTTTTTAAGTAATACCTTAATTTGCATAGTAATAACCCAATTATTGTAAGATTAGGTGACAGAAATCTCATTATTACTGTTCCTACAAAACAGTCGATATTCCATTCAGTACCTTTTAATGTTACACACCTTAAAACATAATTATTCCAATATATGCTCATTCATCTTTAATGCAATTTCTTTAATAATAATAAAAAAGACTCTTCCTGTAATTGTTAGGGGGTTTTTGGTTGAATACATTAGTGTTAAAACATGATTTTCCTCGTTCAGGCTGCTATAGAAACAAGCAAAGCCAACCAACTGCTTGGGGGCACGCTCCCTCCCCTCTTCCCAAGAGGGAGTCCACCAAGAGGCCTAAAGCACATATGTTAAAATATGTTGCAACAACTCTCTCTCTCCATCTCCCCACTCCCTGCTTCTTCCCACGCTGAGAGCTGGTCATAAGACAAGCTTGCAAACAAAATCAAATATATAGTAGCATCAGGCTTCTGAGAGTTATTCGCGTCTAGGGCTTGCTGCTACAGGGAGAGGGGGAAGGGTTGTGGTTCTAGGGCTGCAGGAGAAGAAATCAGAGCGAGCGCACGGAGGCACGGGGCTTACCTGCCAGAGGCTTTCTCAGTTTCAATTACAAAGATAATAAATGCGGTAAGTGGTCAGTTACCAGATTAACAGCAGAAAGGAAACGGGGGAAGGAGATAGGTCTGGCTCCATCAGAAGAACACTGTACCACGCATGGTACACTTCAAAAGGATGTCATGAGCAGTTACGAGAGTGAAAACAGCAGCTACTAGTTCACCAGTCCCATTTATCTCAGTGTAAGCAAGGTAAGGCTAGGGAGCCTTTTACAGGCAAATCTTCTGTACTGCTCCTTCGACTCCAGCACAGACTGGAAGCAACCAAGAGCTGGTACCACTGGGTTTCGGGCAGGAGCCTGTACAAAATCAGTCGCCAGCGCTTCGCAGCCAGTGCATTTCACTGTCACTTATAGAGGCTGGAAGAAAAGGACATACAGCAACTCGATTTACAGACAGAGGCTCCCTTCCTGCCTCTCTACTTGGGGCGTCTAGAGCAGTGCTGCAGGAAAAGTTGGTGGAAGCCGTTCTTTGCATAAACACACAAATCCAGCTCGCTTGGCTTTCAGTTGATCATTTATCCCAGCACCACTAAAAGCAGTAAATACAAGATGCAATTTCACAGGAGTTATTTACTGTTTAATTTCTGTGAAAGCCTTCTGTGAAAATGGCATGAAGGAGAAGTAATTTGGCCAAGTTCCGATTTTCAAAGTCCTTTACAATCACCGAGCCACCACAGGTCCGATTAAAAAGGAAAAGCATGCATAGCTGGAAACTGTCCCTGGGTGGAAGAATTCCAGGGTTTTTTGCAGGGCTGGGAACAGAGTTTGCTGCTCTTGGGGCTTAGACAGGCCACCTCCAACCCCCAACCGCTACAAGGCTAAACACAAGTGAGAACTGCCTCTTCACGCTGCCTTGGATTTTGCAGAAGGGGAAAATATCACATGCCAGCGCACAAAGCCGATGAGGAGATGACCATCCCCGGCACTGCCCACAGGCCTGCATGGAGGACAAGCTCCACTGCAAAACGGCTGGACCTTTTCTCTGAAGATTTTGACCACTTGCCTAATAGTTCTGAGTTTGAAAAGCTTCCAATTATAGCATGTTCCGCAGAAAGCAAATTAAAATTACTGGTTTTACTTGAAAAATAAAATAAAATAAAATAAAGCAGTGAATATGCTAATGATTTTTCCTTACATTCTTATCATCTCATTTCATGCCTTTAAACTGAAAACCTTGTGAATCTTACTATGGAAATTATCAACAAAGAAGAAACAGCCTTCCATCTTACACCAAAACTTGGAGGGCTGAGTTTATACCATCCTGACCCAATCTGACTGAAACTGAAAACTTTTCCTCTTCCATTAATAGCTTTTCCAATTCAGCAGTTCAAAGCCGCAATCCCTCACAGCCTATGCAAGGATTTGGGATCATTTTATAAATCTGTGTGGCAAATGAACATGAAAGAGAAACTCTCCTTATGGCTGGGAACTATCCTTTGGGGGGAAAATGTAATTAGCTTTTTAGAGAGCATTTGCAAGGGTAATTTGCACTACAGCATCTCTTTTTATTGGCCTTGCAAGCAAGTGTTGAAACAATTTGTCTTAACATATATATTCACTTTGAATAGGGACCTCATGTAAAATGCTCCCCTTGAAACAAGAAACAATGGGTTGGAAAACCAATACTAAAAAAGGTTGTGTGGCAATGATTTATTTCAACAAAGAAAGATTGAAAGTGAAGGGGGAAAGGAAAAGGGAAAGGATAAATGAAAAAGGAAAGGAAAAGCTTCTGATTTAGTCTGTCATAACTTAAGGCAGCTATACCCAAGCTCCCAGTTTGGTCCAGCAATTTCACAGGTATTATAACAGGAGGGTAAATCACTACTCCTGGACATCATTTGTATTTCATTACTTCTTAAGGGTCCCCAACCAAAACCGGAGCCCCACCACGTGAGACTCTGCACAAACACACAGTAAAGAAACACTTTTACCACCGCCAGACAATTCACAACAATTCACACAGCTGCAAATCAGGATTACCATCACCTGTAAAGGAAAGCAGCACAGGGCAGAGCATTTAATACAAGGAGTACAGAAGTCAGTGGAAATCCTTCCCCGCTTTCACAGTGTGCTTTGACTCATGGAGGAAGCAAAAGTGTATGTTGCTCCTAAAAAAATCAGTGATTATCTTGCACTGAAGCCTCTAAGCCATCTCACCTTACTCTGTGGGACAGTTCTTCAACACAGATGACTCTGAGCAAAGGGGACTGATCTCTTTTATGCTTTGGTACAACAAAATGCAGTGTGGATCTCCAGTTCTGACAGTGGCATTTCATTCTGCCAGGGCAAATAACATCCATTTTAAGGAAGGAAAAAGCTATTAATTATATGACTAGGAAACAATACTACATTTGCCGTGAAGTTACGTATCTTTTGAAGTGGAAAATCAGGGGAAGTACTTTCTTTCAAATAAAATCAGGAACAAAAAGATCTATGGAAGTGTAACAAGAAATAATAAAATCAAAGGTCGCCAGTTACATATGTTTCTAGTGCCGGTTCTTCCCTACAGTAAAAATTCAATTTGCAGATGACAGCCCTGCAAGGCAGTTTGCTACTGCATATTCTTTCCCCCTCTACTAGAGTTCAGGGGATTCCCAGTGGGGGTAAGAGTCCATTCCTCACAGGCTAAAACGATTTACTTGTTCAGTTGCTGCAACTTTTTTATCTCCCGTCTCAGTGCAGTATTGGGTACACTAACCACAATTTACCCAGTAATACTGACTTCTTCAATTAAATGTATTTTAAATGAATATGTTTTTTAATGGAAACTAGCTAGTTTCAATAGCATAATTCTCAAGCCCAGAATAACCAAGTTAAATATAGCAAGACAAAAACCTACCCCAAAAATACCCCACAGGTCAGCAGCACGGAGGCTCACCCAGGCTGAGAGTTTAAACCCCGACTTCAGATGAGAGCCCTGAACCATGATTCTACATGTCTTGAAGGAGTATACTAACCTCTGGGTTATGAACTCCTCCAAAGTGGTGTCTTTCTCTCAAGGTTAGATTTGACTTCTGGGAAGGTGTGCTTTTTTGTGTGGTTTTTTTAAGTGAAAATTCTAGAAAGCTTCCTTTTTCATTCTGATTCAGAAAAAGACAAGAACTGAGGGGTTTTGAAGAGAAAAGTTATTGAAAAGTACAATGGGCCTGCACTTCAAATTTCACAAATCAACACAGCGGCGTTTAAATCAGTGTAACTCTCTTGATTTGACTAGCTTCCAGCTTGATCCAACAGAAACACAAATGATGTAGACTTTTTATGTCCACTGACACCCAAGAAGTGAAGCTGACTGGCAAAAGAAAGCAAATAATTTCTCCAAAATTCTTGCCTGAAATAAGAAAAAGGCAAAAACCAAAAAAAAACCCCATATACAATCATTTAAAACATTCGTCCATGCAAAGCTTTAGACTCGAGTCCCAGGTCCTTAGGTAAATTCTCACTAGCGCCTGAGAGATGTCTGTGACAGGTTTTTTTCACCTGAGAGGACACTTCACTGCATAAATACTGCATACATAAAAAAGGGCCAAACTCATCTTCACTTGCTCATGACAGAATTGTCACTTGTTTACTCACAGTAGTAAGGTAAGCCTAAGGGTCTTTGTGTCATTTGTTTGGAAGGCAATATATTTTATATGTTAACATTCTCATAAGTATTAACTTCAGAGGTAGAAATTGTCTCTTTCGAACCAAGCCACATAGGAAAATATAAAATAAACCCCGCCAAAAATGCATAGATAACTAGCGAAAAAGACAGACAGACTTAGTTAAATAAATAAATAAACCCTCAAACCATTGTACACAGCTCTCACTGATGCTTTGGTCAGCACTATGCACCATCATAAACTGAACAAAGCAATTTCTGGCAGCTTTGAACAGCTATTTAAGTCCAAAGCTTACTTACAATTCATGTAAAAAGTCAAACTGAAGCATCAAACCACATGACTACATTTTTAAGCAAGCCCGAGATACACTATTCTAACCGCATGAACTATTTCTTCCCTCTTATCACAGTCATCATCAAGACTTGATATCTGGCTGCTCTGCAGTACTTTGTAGTCCTTCCAAACGAAGATGCATATTATGATATAGATGTAGCTGTCATATATTCGAGTCCATCTACTTGCTGCCAACATAACGTACTTGTTAAATATTGCATTAGTATTCAATAGTAACACAAACGGGTCCATATTCAACCAGTGCCTAGCTTTAAATATTTAAGTAAGTGCTTACCAAAGTCCTTAAAGTTAGCCAGGTGTTTAAGTACTGAGCTGAATCAGGGCCAACGTCAGAGTAAGTGTTGACATGGTATAATACAAAGGCTCAATATTGAATGAATAACAAGGCCAACACAAAGTTCATTCAGCTGAATTTCACCATTATTAAGACAGACACACACACATAATTCCTGGAGACATCTGATCTGATGGAACTCTGAGGTCAAGCAGAACAATTGTTCCCATCTATTTCAATGTGAAAACAAACCTATTGGTTTCTAAATGCAAAAGTTGTCTCAAGAGTAATGCTGTTTGAGACAGACTTGTCCACACACACAACAAGGACTTCAATGTTTACCTAAAAATCTCAACACAAAATTTACCTATGACCCTGGCAGAAGTGTGATAAAAAGTGTAGAAGAATTAATAAAATCCTACATAACACTTCATTTAAATCTGCAAATGACTTGATAAAAATCTGGCTATCTTTCTGCTGTATCTCCCTTCTCAGATGACTTGAGTATAAGAAAGTAAGAAAAAATCCCACTTCATTAAATGTCTCAAAGAAAACTGAATAGCTGATAGAGGAACCTGAGCTCTGACTACTCCGAATATCCATGGTATTTGTAAGACCTGTTTTAATATTAACACTCACATGAGGCTGAAACATTAGAAGTCTAGGTTTGAATCACACACAGACCAAGTTTTGATGCAATATATCCACCAGATATATCTACCAGTGTGTGGCTTACATTATGGTCTGGGGAGCCTGCCATCACACTATGTGTCACTTTCTATAAAATAAAATCTGGGAATTATTGAAGCCATTGTCATTTCACATGACAAAAATATCAATGTTAAATGTGCCTTTAAAACATTTATCAGTCACGTGTGTCAAGAAGCAAGAGATGAGGAATATTTCATGTGAGTAAAATGCGGGTAAGTTAACTTGACAAGAACATGTACTCACTTATGAACGGGATATGTCCCTCTTGGCATGGACATCATACTGTGCAGAGTCTCCAAGAATTTAATTAGAGCTTGTAATATAGTAATTATCTGCTGTATATTGAAACCTTTTGTAATCTTTTTTTTTTTCTCTTTTCTATAATGGGTGAAGAAAGAAATGATCGTGCTGGGGAAAAAAACCAACAGCACAAGAAAACAAAAGCTACTGTAAATCTACAGGCATTAAAAGGTGTGCAGCGGGCTTTGCCATTTCTTTGTTCCACCACTGACCACACCTTAGACCTGACTACTTAACGACACCTCCTCTGAGTTACAGAAATGATGCAATGAAGCTTGATTTATTTTTGATAGCTCTCCAGAAATAATGCCCCTTCTTTAAAGAAAGCGTCATTGCTGCTTCACAAAGCCGATGGGGTAAATTCTTCCAGTCTCTAAATAGGTATCTTCCACAATTTGTCAGTAAGTATTGCTGGGTTTATGCAGAAAATAAAAGCAGTTCCAAACCTGGGCCCAAACACAAAAATCAGACACCTGAAAGCACTGAAAACACTCTTTTTAATAATGTACATGTCTCTTAGGGTTTTGCTTGGCTCCCACAAGAGATTTTCTAAATAATCTAGACAAAGTCAGGAGGTGGAGTTGAGCCTAACCTGAGAACCCTTTTCTTCTCTTCCCATGCTGAAAGCAGGGTGATGCATAGGAGACAGGGAGAAACTGTTGAACCATATGGTCCCATAGTCATGTTTACAGATGGAGTGGAGAGGACAGGGTGGTCTTGACAAGGCGATAGGCCTATTAATCACCTCCTCCCTTGTTGAAACTGCAAGTCAACACTGGCTCTCAGAGATCTTTAGGTTCAGCTCTGATCCCCCAAACAATCAGCAAATCCTGAACCTAGCACTTTCTTCAGAACTCTTCAGAATTTTATGTTTATAGAAACAGTATGAGGATTCAATGGGTAACATACTGGACCCAGAGTAGAAACATACACATGTATTATTTCAGCTTGATCCTTGTTTGGGTGGGTAATCTTAACCACTTCTGTTGTAATTTCTCCACCCATAAAATAGGAATAATGCTAACTTACCTCTTCAATAAAGTATTTTGAGATGTGTAAGTAAAAAGCACCATGAAACAGTTGAATTTCATAATTAGGTGTTATTACAGTCTAAGTAGCATTTGGCAAAAATAAAGTATAAAAGCATCCAGGCTCTGACTTACTTAATTCCTGGTAGAACTAAGTTCCTTGCCCTCTTCACTCAGTTGTACAAATTGTTAACTCAATATTACAAAGAATGAATGTTAATATGGTGAGGATAGATGCAGATAGGAAGTATTTGCAAACATGATGGTGAGACAAACTTACCAGAGCTTAAGGGGTTACCATGTGTCAGCTGAGCCATAACTTTCTTTGTGGATGCTCCTAGGCTGTTGCAACTGCCTCTGAAGATCTTTTAAACTGTGATAACTATGTCGCTTTCAAAAAGTAGCTCCTGCCAGAGTTTTCAAAGCCAGTATCCTCACTGATTGTGGAGTCTTACTTTGTAATTCATCAGCTAGGATGAATGGGCTTCAGCCCTTACTTGTAGCTCAAAATGACAGACTTTTTGTTGACTGGTGAAATCGAGGGGGTTTTAAAAACAAATTCCCCTACACTCTTTCCCCACGGTGCTTCCCATGACTCTTCTTACATTTGCTTGAGACTGGGGAATCAGGGTTCCTGGGGTCAGAAAAGTAAGCAGCCCCATCAGCAGGGGGAAGGTCATTCACTGCCCCGGCACAGCACAATTGAGGCCTGCTACAAGGCCAAGGAGCGGTACGAAGAACCTCCTGGTGCTTCCCCAAACAGCTCTTCCAAACAGCAGGAGCCCCAAGGGGAAGGACAAAAGCTCACAGGGACAGGCTCTCAGAGGGAAGCTGGAGAAGACATTAACAGTCTGAGTACCGGCATCAAGATGATTAGAGGGATGGAGCACCTCTCCTATGAGGACAGGCTGAGAGAGGAGGGGCTGTTCAGCCTGGAGAAGGCTCCGGGGAGACCTTCCAGCAGCCTTCCAGTATCTGAAGGGAGCTACAGGAGAGCTGGAGAGGGACTCTTTGTCAGGAAGTGTAGTAATAGCGCGAGGGGTAATGTTTTTAAATTGGAAGAGGGGAGATTTAGATTAGATATTAGGAAGAAGCTCTTTCCTGTGAGGGTGGTGAGGCACTGGAACAGGTTGCCCAGGGAAGTTGTGGATGCCCCATCCCTGGAAGTGTTTAAGGCCAGGCTGGATGGGGCTTTGAGCAACCTGCTCTAGTGAGAGGTGTCCCTGCCCATGGCAGGGGGGTTGGAACTTGAAGGTCCCTTCCAACTCTAACCATTCTATGATTCTAGGATCGCTGTCTACACCATAACTGGAAAACCTTGGCCAGGGCCTGTTCTCTGGCATGACGTGGCTTGCAGCTATGTGGCTTGATGCTCCTTCCTCCACCTACACGGGATAGATTCAGCCATGATGCCCCACAGGATGTCTTGGCCCCAAATGATGCCCAGATGTTGGCTGGGAAGGTGGCTGCTGCCACAGGCCACAGCACAGCAACACACCACAAACCACGGGCTGCTTATGTGAAAGCCCCTGCCCTCACCCTGCCCACTGCGTTAGTGCAGGCCAAAACCATGCCACCACGGTTTCACAACAAGGTGAAAGCATGGACAATGGTGATCAGTGGTCTGGGATCTTCTATCAGATCCTGGGGAAGGCGGTCACCCCTGGGACCCTTCCTGAATCTCCATTACTCAGTCTCTCAGTGCCTCAGGCCCCCCCTCTCAGTTTTCCCCTCAAAAAGCAGCAAACTGCATTTAGGGAGCCCTGCTGAGGGCCCTGCAGCTCCACCTGCGGGGTCTGGAAGGGGCAAGAAGCTCCAGCAGAAACCTCTTCTCTCTGCACTGCCAGCCGGCCACCCTTCATCAGAGGGCATCGTTACAGGAGCCAAACTTCATCTAAACTGAGAATCTGGGACCTCCCTAATCACCTCTCTGGGGTAGCATGAGGACATCCCATCCTTAGGGATTAGTTTTTCAGGTAGCTCAAATCACAACTCCAGCCTTCTCTCAGGTGTCCGTTGCAATCCTTCACCCAATATACCAGCACAATCCAGCCTCCCCACACAACCCAACCTTCCTGCCAGAATTCAGCTGTTTTCCACCTCAGAAAAAACTCCAAACAAAACCTCCTCCTCTAATACATAAAACGGGAAATACAGGAAGGGAATGTATTTCTGATTTCCTTCTACAGGGATCAGGACAGGGTCATTCCTGCCATTCCCTTGCTTTTATATCAAAAGCTAATCCTCCCACCTCCTCCTCATAGACATGCAAGTTCTCCAGCCTCTTCCTCATTACATAAGGCACATGCATAATCCTTCTCCTCCCACAGACCATCTCAAGAAACACAATCCTCCTCCTCCCCCTCAATCACACCAAGTCTAATCCCAACACTTCTGACATTACCCGCTAAATAGCCATCAGTATAGTGAGAACAAATGGAGTGAAGCACAAACTATGTACATGGCTTAAAAAACATCCTCACCACTGATTATTTCAGTATTCTACTCAGCCTTCACGTTCTGCTTCATACTTGCAATTGAAAATTATTTTTCTATATAAATTCTTTTTCCTTTTTTTTCCTTCCCCCCCCCCCNTTTTTTTTTTAGCAAGGGATGAGATGGAGACAGGGTGTTCTTTTATTAGTGAATAGAAGATTTTGTTTTGCTTTGTCAGTGGCATTTTATGGCTATATTTTACAGACGAGTTCACACTAAGTTCAGAGGAAAGGAATTTTCAAAGAAAATCTAGCACAAAGCATTGTGGGGAATGATATGGAAAGTTGACAAAATTACGATAAACAATGAAAAAAGAAATAATTAAGTGTGCTGAAACACTGCATCACTATATACCACATTGTTAACTTTTCTTAGGGAAAATGCTTAATTGTCTGAAGTTTCAGAAAGAGATCTTAACCTAGGCTATGGAAGCAGAATATTGCATATATTTGAAATATATTTTTTTAAATAGAAAAAATAGAAAATGGCAAATATGTCTGTATGAGATAAGGCTTTCAGAACAAAATATAATACATGGAAATCCTTTCTTGAAGTGCTTTGTGGTCTTAAGGAGGTAGGAAACTTGAAACAGTAGTTACAGTAAACACAAGTCTAAACAAGGTGTGAAAAATTGGGGCACAGGCAGAAACAAAAACTCTGAAGAAAGCAACTAAAAGAAGTGAGAGAAGTGATGTCTTACATGGACATGGCTAATCTATTTACAGTTGCTCTCAAACGCATTTAAAAACTCAGTTGCAAATAAATAGAGAAGGTCTATGCCCAGCATTTAGGAAAGGTAGTAAGAAAATCAAGAATAAGTAGAGACCTGGGCACTCAGAACTCATAGCTCTAATTCCAGTCTGCCTGTGTCAAATTGTCTAAGTTGTACCATCTCTTAGACCAGTTCCCTTCATGGCTAATGGGGTGATAGTATTTTCCTCTCAGGCATGCCATCAAGATGAATTAACTAAATTATATTAACTAAGGCTACCTCATTCTCTTCCTGCAAATCTTCTGTCAAGGCTCCTTCCTTGCCTTGATGTCTACAAAGGATATCTTGACTGCCGGGCAGCTGGTGTATTCAGATATCTGCCTATATTAAATATGTCTACATTAGCAAGCAATTTGGTATAACAGAGGCAGAGCACTAGATCAGAGCAGTTGATACTGGGGCAACTACAACTATATTATCTGGGGCTCAAGTTTACTAGCAACTAGGTTCAGGCTTGTCCTCTATACTGAATTACGTGTGTAGTTCACATTTGTTTCAAGGGACCAACCACTGGTTTAGATCGTTGTATTTCCATCAGCACTCAGAGAACCTATGGTGTGTCTCTGGAAAGGAGCTTCTGCTTTATTTTTCTCCAGAGGAACCTAGTTCAACACAAACCAAAATCATTCTTCAAACCAAGCTGACATATGCTAAGTAAAAACGACCAGGGAGATTTGCCTCAAAACCACACAAGTGCTCCAAACCAAAATGCTAGGACAGGTGTAACCAATGCTGACTACTATAATGCATTCCCTCTACCTCCTTATCCATACCCTGTTTTCTTTTTTAATCTTCAAGATATATTGAAGTTTTAAACCCTGTACAGTTTTAGTGGTGAAACCACTCTATGAAGACTGCTCCTGCCTGCAGTTTACAGGGACTCACAAGTAGCTGCAATGGCACAGGTTAAAGTGCAAACAATGGAGGTGCAAAGACAGAAAGAAATATCTGGTGCTAGATATTTTAAACCAGTTTCCCCACTGCAGTGTGGAGTGCTCTAAGACAGTCAACTTTTGAGATAACCACAGTCCAATCTTACTCCATGATACAGTCCCTATCCCAGTACCTTTATTCATAGAGTGACACTATGTTGAAGAATTATGTTGAAGAATTATTTGGCTCAGTGTCTGTTCTATAAAGTTAATTTTCTCAATAATAATGTATTTAAATACTAGAAGTGGCACTTCGGGGCATGCTCCAGTGGCATGCTCTAGTGACCGAGATTGTAGGGTTTTTTTGCACGTGTACGGTTGGACTCGATGATCTCAGAGGTCCTTTCCAACCATGACAATTTTGTGATCTTGTGATTAGTGTTAATAATTAGTCTTTTGCTGTTACATGTTATTTTCCACCTTATTATCCATTTGAAATAATATTTTACCTAAATATACAAACCCTGTTGCAGTGCTTATCCTATCTGTTGAAGGAACAGATAATGTAAATTTAGAGTACACTTAGCTATGGTCTCTCTTGTATACAAAACAATTAATTGGAGAGTGACCACATAAAAGGCATTTGATAAGGACAGTGTTGACAGTCTTTAGAAAGCACAGGAAAAGGATAACATACTGATACAAGCTCAACAATATTTTAAGTAGAAAGATTTCCATTTTATTGTTACTGCGTTTTTAACTGACAGGCAGGAATTTCTATTCTTCTGGAGAAATCAGTCAGGAATCAATAATAATGAGTATATTCGCAAAGGTTACTTAAAGCACCAGGAAGCTAATCTTCTTTGGTTACCCATAACTAGTAAAGAGATACAAGCTTATTCAAGGAATAATTCAGAACACCTGAGCTAAACACTGTCTCTGAACCACCTTCTACTCACATCCTTCCCCACTGAGAGAGCAACAGACAAAAGCTAGCCGTAAATTAGCCTTTGTGAATAACCCATTTGTGAACAGCATTCCCATATACTTTATCTCTTTAATCAGAGGATTGAAAAACATTGTTTTATTTCTAACTGCAAGTGCTTCAATTTTGCCAGCCAAATCCCACTAAAATATTCCTAATTCTTAACATTTCATTTGGACATGCCATTAAAAATGCTTCACTAAATGTTTAGAGTAGTATTTCAGCCTTGAGATATATTAATTTGGCATCCACTCACAGAATAATTTGGTATTTTTTATCAGTATTCTTGTGGATTCCTGCTATTGTTATTCAGTTAATGTCCTCATATATACCCTTTCAACTTCAGGTAAATCAGAAATTACCTTTAGTTACTACAGCTAGATTTCAGCACTACTTTGCTGTTATCATGTTGTAATTAGTCCCTGTGGATAGGCATCCACATAACCAGTTTATGGTTAAGTAATGTTCTATTACCTCGAAAATGTTACAAAGCCCTGGACAAATATACTATTCTGATACCTGGTACCTTAAAGGCAGATATAAACAACAGTAAAATCTTTAAGATATCCATGGCGTGAGCGCTGTGCAAAAATCCAAGGTATAGCTGGATACTGCATGCTGCATATGGGACAGGGAGCATCACAGAGAGCCTTCAGTGATGACTGTCCAGTGTCATGTACAAGCTGGTGAGGCCATGTACCAAAACACATTCGCCTATCACCAAATCTCAGCTACTGTGGCCAGTAGGAACATCAAGAACTCACACACTCCTCCCCTCTCTCCCAAGTTAGACCAAATCTACCTACACCATCCTAATTGAAGAAGAGTTGCTTTGGGTCCAGAGCTGCCTCTGCATGTTTTTATTTTGCACTTCCAAACACAAATCACACACAACTCACTGCAGAGTCTTTGTGTCATGCTGGTTCTAGGTCTGAGTCTGCCTTCATTCCTACCAAGTCCAAAGATGAGTGGCTGTGTGCTAATTGGGATCACTCAGCAAATGTAGCGATAAAGAGACAGCAATACAATGCCTTTAAGTCTTGGAATTTTTCAGTTTGCTTCAGATTTTGTATGAAGACCGTTTTGTAAATAAGAATAAATTATCATATTTAAAGTAAATATTAAATTATCCACTATTAATCCCCTACAGTCTCAGGAAGTCTTAAAAAGTAGGGGAATTTTAAAAACTAAAGTAATTCACTTTGATGTTTCTAGTCATCGTTGTCTTTCTTTCTGCTTCTAAAATCAACCCAGTTTTGCTCAAAAGTTCTTGGGTTCTCAGAATGAAACATTTGCAGAGACCAAAATCCTTATGTGACCCAGAAACATCACTACTTTCCAAAAATATGATGACATGCTAACCTATTAATACAACCCTGAAGCTTTACATCCTTTTCACTAAATCACACCAAAACCTTCCATTGTGGCAATCTCATTGTCGTTGAACAAGTTGCCAAAGTTCCTTTATTAGAGACACTCACAAGAATGACCCTTTCAAATAATGAAGTCTTAAATAACCATCTCACTAGAGTCATTATTTTTTTAATCAGCTCACTTGCACTACTTAAGACAGGTATTGGTTCTTCAGGGCATGCTTTTTCAACCTGTATTCACCTTAAGCAATAGAGGGTCCAGTTGACTTCCACGTCTTCTGTGAGACTCTCAGCACGATATTGGTTTCCTAAATGTGAGTAAGAACTGAAAAATCTGGCCTTAGGTGTCCAGCTATGCACTTCTACCACAATGTATCAAACTCCCCCTCCTTTGAATTAATGTCAGAGCTCAGCTTTTTAATGCATGGCCTTGGTTTGATTTATGCGTATATTTAAGGAATGTAAGGTCACCCAAGCTAACAAATCAGCTGGCCTCTATGCAACAGAACAAAACAAAAACTTTAGGCCAAAAAATTCTCATTGTACTTGCTTCAAGGAATGCATAAAATAATCTTTCAAATTTTATTTTGAAACCCACAAATACAGCTACATTGTGATTTTGTAAAACACCGACCTATTTTAAGTGGCAGCCAGAGATGCACCAGAGGAAATGTTTTTTTTTTTTTCCCAATTCTGTCATAAAGCAGTACCCACAGTTATGGCTACCTTATTCTTACCAGTCTGAAAATTAACATCTAAGGAGAAGAGCCTCCCTTTAAGTTAAAAACAAATAAAACTGTGTCAAATATGTGATGTAATATGCCATTTGGAATGGAGATCAAAAAGTCTTTCCATAAAGCTAACACAATATGCCAAGTTTTTTATGCTGCTGTCTGCAAGGCTTTGGTTAGGCGACTGCTGTATGGAGACTGAAGAGACACAAACTCCCAACACATCGTTTTAGTGGCAGTTTGGGAAAAATCAGTTACTCTAAAAAGACCACAGGGCAGACAAGAGGTGGTCAGTATTTATGGGCTCCTTCTGCACTCAGTGAAGAAAAAGAGACACAGTATGAAAGGAACATCAGTTTTCCCCCTTCTACAATTTAGAGATACCTGAAGTATTCCAGTGAAGTGCAGAAACCTTATAGCAAATTTACCTTAGTTTCTGCAATACCGTCCTAAGACAACAGTCAGAGCCTGCCACCTTCCTGATAAATCAGCCCTACTTGGTCAGCCACTCTGGAGCCATACATTGCAATTCAGGGACACGGTAGAAGAGGTCTAGACAGCAGTGTTTCTCCAGGGAAAAAGCACTGCAAAGATACACACATATTTACACAGACTTACTGTTGTCAAATACTGTGATTTTATCATGAGATTCATAACAGGCATTTCTCTTCAAGATCTGCTCTACTTACTGGAGAATAACAGCTCCAATTTAACAAGGAAACGGAGTCACTAGCTCTGACGTTTAAAAAAACCCAACCCTTGAAAGTGTGAACCCTGACAACTCAAAAGCAAGAAAAACATAGAGAGGCTTTTGGTTGGTTTTGTTTGTTGTTTTGTTGGTTTTTTAATCTTACAATTTCTAAATGATTTTGTGGCCTCCTTCAACTGGTAATATTCACACAGATGGGTTAAATGTCATTTTGCACTCTGAATTAACTTCCCTAAAATCTGTTCTGAAAGCCTTGTCACTCACCTGAGTAATCCTACTGGTTTTAAATGGGCCTCCATAAGTGACCAGACTAGTCTACTTCTGCACGCTGCTGAGCGTTACGTAGGAGGTGCCGATACTCCCACATCCCTTTAAAAAGAAGATTAGGCACTAAGATAAGTGAAAACTTCTGTTCAAATTGGCTCAAATCCTTCTCCTATTTAAATTGGTGGCAGAACTCCCACTTACTTCAAAGGTCCAGGACAGGCACACTGTACTAATTAGGACAGTACAAAAACTCTCATTACAAAACCGAAGCATGTGACACTCACCTGATTTAAAACAAAACCAAGAAACACAGTCTTGGATTTGCATCTTTGTGAATACTGGGCATTAAAGACTTTGATGCAGAAGTCCCAGGGAATACAGATTTTGAATCAAAAATAGGTAGTAATGAGACACTTTTATTCATTACTCATTTGTTACAAGGCTGACAGTAAGACCCTTTTACGGCAGGTCTAAGTTTGTTGGAATTCATGCAAATGAGAATAAAACTTGACCAAACAGTAGGTCGTACTTGCCACAGCTCTACTTACACTGAAGAGTGCTGGGGCTTTTTAAATTTTAAAGAAACGTTAGCCTTTGCCCCACTCTCTGCAGTTCAGTGTGCTTCAACAGCAGCTCCTCCAGCGCTAAACAGAAAGAGGCACCTCAGCACAATGCTAGATATAAATCTAGCCTTGCCACATCGGGCTCCTTTCACAGCAAAGCCCCAGCGCGGAGCACATACACTTCATTCAATTCACCTTCCCAGCTCATCCCTGCACCCTTCTAGGTGGTGGTCACGTCAGGCTGGCCCATCCGAAAAGAGCCTCTCTGCTACATCAATTAAACCCAAGAACTGTGCTTCACAGAGCAGTGGCAACGCCTGCTTGGTCCTGACGGTGCAGGGGGCTGAGGCTGAAGTTCAGCTCCCCAGACCAAGCGGTGAAATGTTTGCTCCACATCAAATCCAGCCTTCTTTTGAAGCAATGGGGAAACAGGCAGGCTAATGTCAGGCTGAATATTTTTAATATTTATAATGAATAAAATTATATGCTTGGAATGCAACCTTCAGCATAACAGCATTAAAAACTAAATTTTTATTTGGATTATATTCATGGTAATAACAAATAATGTAGGGGTTTTTTTGTGACATAGGTTAAAAAGTCTGTAACCTCTAATTTGACAGGAACTCTATTATCCCTCTCTGGAAAATTAGACAAGATAGAATATTAAGACATCCAAAAACTGACACAAATAGAAAACTAGGTCTCTCACTTGCTCCTCTTTCTTTAAACAAGGAAGATGATTATATGCTGTTTGACATTCCATTTTCAGGGCAACTAAAGAGATGCCGGGAGTCACACTTCATTTATTCTTCCAAATGCCACCACTGAAAAAAAAATGTGTTGGTATTTGAAGGCACCACACTCCCACAAACAGCGGCCAGAATTAACCTTGTCTTCCTGATGGTTTCATTTGTGAAGTCCCTCAGTTTAGTTTCTCAAGATGAAATTAAAAATACCCTTGTGGCTGAGTGTAAGCACTTAAAGCATACACACTACATGGTGGGCCAAAACTCCCCAGGGTGTAGCCTCACTGAACTCATTGTATTAGACAAGTCAAGGGGAAATATGTTCTTGTGGAGATTTCCAGCCTCAAGATATTTGGATTTGCTTAAGGTTAGCATCTGAACTTTTACATAACTATTCAGACTGAACCTCACGAAATTCTGAGGTTCACAACCAACTCTGAAACTAAGAGCCAAATAAATTAATAACTCTTTCATGATTCCCAGCAAGACGTTTTGCTTTTCAGTGTGAATAAAACAATGTTGGTTTATATCTTGTCATATCAGCGAACAAAGGCATAATGTTGCACACATTTCTGTAACAAACAAACAAACAAACAACCTCTCCATGTTTTCTGTTTGTATTTTATCAATCCAAAATAAGAAAAAATCAAATTCAATTTTTTAAATCTACTCAAAGCTGACACAAAAAATTAGAGTCATTAGTGAGTTTTTAGTCTGTTCTTACTCAGGCAAAAGTCCCATTGAAATGAAGCCAACATTACTTCAAAATCTGAATACTGTTTCATTCAGCTTTTCAGCACCAAGATGAAGCTTTAGTTACAACCATCTGTCATGGGTATAATCTCATAGCACTGATACCCATTTCTCTTAAATATAACCTTTCTTCATAAACTCTTTATCTACCTCTGGGGTATATACAAAGCTCAAAGAATACGAATGAAAAATCAGTATTTTTGCTGTTATTGTGCATGAACAACAATAGTACCTTGCACTGTAATAAAAATTCATCCCAGATAGCTTAGCTATGCTGAAACACACACTATAATACAGTGTCTTGAAGACAGAGATTAAGACTTGTTTTGGCACATCTTGAAAGAACATATGAACCAACGGGATGGTGGAGAAGGAGACAATGTTGTATTTTAGGATCTCAGCACATTGTGAGGTTTCTCAAATGGCAGCTCCCTCCACCACCATTAAAAATCCACTATACCTGCATTATAGCCTGTTCACAGGATCAAGTTTACAATGTGCTTTCAACAGAAAAATTATAGAGGACATGGAAATATATTATAATTGTATCCAATAATAAAACACAACCATCTCTGAGAGCTTGCATTCCTCAGTATCCAAGTATTTGTCACGCTGGCCTTGTTCATGTGTGACAAAAGGCCCAAAACTCTGGACAAAATAAGAGAAACAGGGGTTGATGACGACTGAAATGAGGAAACAGCACAGTCTACTGGTTAAGGCATTGAACTGGGTATTGTGCCACATGGGGATGCATTTCGAACTTGGCTAACGAGACACTTCTTTTCCTCTGGCCAAGCCTGCAGTCAGTTGGGTGAAGCTGAAGACTATGCAAATGCCCGCAGGGTTCAAGGGGCGGGCAGAGACATTTACTTGCACTCTTATCTGCCTGACTGGCCCATACGGCCACCTTAGCATCATGCTCTGTCCACCTGGAGTGCTGGAACTCGACTTCCAAACTAGTCTGACCATGCCCTCCCCACCAGACAAGCCCCTTAGTAAAAAATAACAGGTCACGGTCATATCAGAAATTCCAAGTTGTGTTATATTAAGTGCTATATTGATTGGTAGTTCTTATTTTCACACATAAAACCTTAAATAATGTATATCTCTCTCAATGCACCAAAACCTGAAGGTCATCACTAACTGCCCAAAACAAAAAGCAGGAAAGACAGCTGTTCAGAGGAAGGAAGATTCATGATTTCAATGTGTCTACCATTTTTGAGACAAGACAGATTTCTTTCATCAGGGTCACGATTTTTGAAGACCTGGAATGACTACACTGTTAATTCAACATTTTTTCGATCTTAAAGGCCTGCTTTTCATCTTCGGTGACAACAGAATACTCAGTAGTATAACTTTTTTCATTGGTTTGGATTCTTTGCAAGGAACGTAATTTAAAAACAGTCCAGAAACTTCCAACTCCCGAAGACAAGCAATAACAAAACACTAATCGCAAGCACAATGATTTAATTTTAAAAGTCCGTATTAGGCATTATGCACTTCTTGAGGATTCTGGGAACTGTAGTCTCCTAAAATGTAACAAAGTTAAGACAACCCATCCATATATTTTTAATGGTAAAAACAAGGTAAATATTGCTCCCTGAAAATATCTCTACAACTGAAGGGAAGAAAGCCAAGTAAGCCTATTCCTCTAGTGTAAACAGATTATTCCCTTGCTTAAAGTGATGAAGCTGTCTCTCCTTGTTGCACAAATATATAAAACAATATATCTTAACTATTTGCCAGGATACTGGGTAATGTCTCCAGGGCTGACTATCAGCTGGTTTAACTGTAAGGCAGTTTTACGTTAGGCATAGGAAAAGGGAATTCGGTAAGTGCTGTGAAAGGGGCAGGAGAAGAAAATAGGTCAGATAGCTTACAAACATGCCAGAAACAGAGACTAATAGTTCTACTTTTTATTCTATAATAAAATTAATGTTGCCCCAGCAGCATGCTATTTGGTACATCCATCTAATTTATTAAACAAACAACAAGACAAAAGATATGCTGAAGATAGTACTCCTGTGTATTTGTGAACTAGTTTCTCGTAATTAACAAAATTGATGATAAATATAATTTTGTTTTTACTTTCTCTCCCTTTTCTCATACAAACATACAATCTTATATATCAACTAGAATAAAATCTGCTAAACTGATTACAAAACTAGCACTATATGATTTATTTACATGTTTAGCAACAGCATTTTCCCTTTTGCTGGTTCCTTCATGCAATAAAAAAAGAAAGAGCAAAACAGGAGGAGATACGCACAATTTCACCCACCAGAATTTTACATTAAAACCCACAATGTGCCCACAGCCCAAGCTGCATGTTCACACACAGCAAAGCAAACAGCGCAAAAAACATGAAAGGGGAGAAAACACTGGACAACTCTGAACAAAAGCAACCTCAAGTACAAAGACTTGAAATCTTTTTAAGATCTCTGCAAGCAGAGAGGAAAATAACTGCTTCAAAATAGGGGCAAAGTGAAAAGGGTTCTTTATAAACACAGACTCGAAGCCTTCAGACATTAAAGACTCACATTACAGACTTACACTAGGAAGTCCCCCAAATCTCATCTCTCTAAAGGCTTGAATTAATTTTTCTGTTGTCGCAGGGAATTAACTTTATTTGGTCACTCACATCTGTGCAGTTCTCTGCAAGATTTTGTTGCCTTCAGTACAGATTGTGGAAGCAGCTCTGCAGAACAGAGCCTTTGGAACTATGTTTATAAGAGAAGACAGAGGTAAACAGCCCTACTGCAGCAGGGAGAGTCCTGCAGAGAGGAAACCCAACAAAAGATGCATTATGCTATTAACAATAAGAAAACAGCTCTATGATTTCCTCTTATTTTTAATATTTATATTGGCTAGGTGCCCAAAAAAACCCAGGAAGTCCTCCTGCATCTCAAAATCTAAATGGAGCTTACAGACTGAATTAAGGGACTACAGGTAAAATTTTCTTTTCTGTAAAAATACTATTTCTGGCATTCAAAAAATTATCTTTTCCCTGCTTTGCCTCACAGGCACAGTGGACAAGCGTGCTCAGTTTAAGATTCCCAAATTTATCACATATACTGCAATGACAGCATACTCACATGATGACCGTAGCCAAGATATCAGTGCTGATTCATATCTGCATGAAACTCACTCTTCACTTCAGGAAATTCTTCTTATCTTTTTGCTAAGTTTGAGGTCTGCTGGAACCTAAAATCTCAAAGTGAAAAACTAACAGCATGTATCTATTCTGGGGCTGAGCTGGAAGAAAAAACTGAGTTCCACAGCTTTCCCCCAAAACAGTAACACATTCAGTTTTATTTATAACTCTCACCTATTTTGGAAATTTTTGTGAACCTGGCCTGACATTCAAATTGGTAATTCAACTTCAAACTAGGGAAGATTCCTCTCTTTTTATGCATCCATACAAATGTTCTGAGATGGCTAACACAAAACAAAGGTAATAGTGTACCGTGACACGAACATGTGGCTATTATGAACCAATTATTAAATTCTAAAAAGACAAGGTAAGCAGACGAAAACTACTATGAACTGTTTCTGTTCAACAACAAACAGAAAAAAGAAAAAAAAGAAGAGAAGACAAAGACAGTGTTTGTACATTGGGGATTTTAAAAGGTTTTGAAAACTTCAGTATGACTTTGGCATGGGTGACACAGGGTTGTGAACACTTTCAAGGAGGTCCCATCAGACCTTGGAGCTAACGATCCTCTTTCAAATCTGTCTACTTCTTCCTTTTAATCTTCCTTTTTTGTTGTTTTTGCTTGAGAGAAAACAACAAGGAATGATGCTGTGGGAGAAATGCCAATATTCAGCTCCTGCTGAGAAGAGAGAAAAAAAAGTGTCGGAGCTGGAGCTGCTGAATCCTGCTCACTTTGTGCAAAGGAATTAAACAGCGTCTCCCTTCACTGACTAAATGGGGCGAACTTGGTTTACCTGGGTCGGATATTGCCTTTCACTGATGGTATAACAAAAATACTCTAAATAAAATTACATGGGCTTAACATAAAAAAAGGCATGTCAATTCATCTCTGTTGCCATAAGCAGCATCAGAAAGAGATGGGAATCGCTCCGGGCTATGTGGTGAGCCCCTCCACATCTTCCTCTGGGAGGCAAGAGGTGCAGCAGCTCCTCCATGGAGAACATCTCCATTGCTTGGTCCATCCATCAAAGAAGTCACAGACAGAGGAGGCAACTGGTTTTGAACATACCTGTGCACACCACCACCTCCCAAGAAAAAAAAAAAAAGCTCTAAGGAATTACCGAAATAAATTCCTTTTGTCTGATTTTTGAGGAAAGACTTGGGATACTGTCTAAAATGGGGGTTTTAGACTTTGGCATTTAACGTTCTGCACCTGCTTCAGTTTTCTTAGACGCTGTTTATAATTGAGATGATAACATAGGAGAGATCTGAAGTTATTTATTTGTTGTTCTTCCCGTTTCTGTCACGGAATGTGGCTCAGAGTTCAGATGGTATTTGTACCACGTGGCAGAACTGCAAGAAAAGCAAGCACCAAATCCAAAATCTAGTCTAAACCACTATTTTCCTCAAACAAATCACAATAAAAATTAGCAATACCAACACTGACCATTTAAAAATCTCTCAGGGCCTCAAATTGCTTTTGCATAGGAAATCGAACACCACGATCCATCTTAAAGGACTAAAACCTGAAGTGCACAGAAAAGTCAAGTCTTTTCTCTTAATCTGGCGTTTTATCCATGGTCCCACACGTTCTTTATCTACAAATACTGACTCAAATTTTAAGTAATTTTGAGTTTTGGAGCTTTTGACACATTACTGCAGAAGACCTTACCTTCTATGTAAGCCCACAGCATCTGTGTTTATACAGATATTAACACTATTCTATTCAAAAGGAAAACTGATCTCCTTCCTCAGAAATTGATGTATTTTCCAAACAATTGAAAGCAGAAAAAGCGAAGAGTACCTAGTCAGAAACACAAACACACAGAGAACTGAGAACAAATATTTTCTCTTACAAACCCAGGCCAAGGCAACAGAGCAAAAGCCATGATGAGCAGGATCCCGGTTTTGAGGGCACCTCCATGGGCTGGTGTCCAGGCTTTAGCAATGCCAAACTCCTCCTCCCCCACTGTGGGCACGGTGACAATTTGCATGTCTAAGCAAAAGTATTCAACAGCTGCTGGATTTCACATCCAAATTTTCCCCTTCACCCCCAGTCCCAAGGCAAGGCCACGGCAGAGAAGTGAGCAGGTCAGACAGCATCATCCCACAGGGCACCAGCTGGACCGCTCCAAGGTATCGCAGCTTTGAGTTATTTTTTTCACCCTGCAGTTTGACGTAGGAAGTTGCTTCCTGCTGTCCCTCCTTTTTTTCTTCCTCCTCCTGGTTATTCATTTAGCTTGTGGAGCCAAAGAGAAAAGGGAGCCAGTGTAACCAGTGTCCAGGACGGGCAAAAGGGTGATGCACCCAGTGTGGGGGCTGTTTTCCCCCGGCAATGTAAAACGCAGATAAAGGAGCTCCAGCTCATGGCCAGGTGGTTTGCTCCTTCACCTGAATTGCTGGTGAACCTCTCAGCTTCGGGGTTGCCAGGTCAAGTTTGGAAGCCCTTCCTCCAGACTGAGCCCTCTCTGCCTGTGCACTGCACTGTGGAAGTACAAACGTGCATCCCCAGGCCATTCGTACCCTTCCACTACCAGCCCTGACCCCCACCCATGGGAAGGTGTCTCTGTGAAAGGGCGGCCCTGGTATCAGATGGTGTATGCCATAGAGAAGAGAGCAGAAGTAAGAAATTATGTAAATTTCCCCATTTTCATGTATGTGCGAGCTATTTCTCCACAACGGCCAATATACAGTCTCCAGAACCAGAGTTTTCTTCACACTAGTTCAGTCCTCCTTTCCAAAAAAGACAGAGGCTTAATTTGAAGCTCAGCTCAGCCTGGAGAGAAAAACAGTCTTTCAACTGCAAAGTATTTCAAGCAATATGTAGTACTTTGGGTTCTCATTCTTTTCCTTGCATCGCTTACCCTGTGGCTGGACAAACATTTTCTCTCCCTTGACCTTTCCAGGCCTCTGCCTCACCGACCCACTCACTCGTGTTCACGTGCCTGTTTTAACAAGCCTTCGTTATATCCTTCCCTTCACATCAAGCTGGTTTAATATTTCTGGTTTATTCATTTTTTAATTTCCATCCAACTAAACAAATTTAGAAATCCAACGACAGGATTATTTTCAGCACTAGTAAGATAAAAACAGTTTTGCAGTGTTTTCAAAATGAACATCTGATCTATTTTTTTTAAAAAAATGAAAACATAACTATAAGACTCTTACCTTAAGTTTTGATCAAACTACACAGGAGAAATCTTAACTTCGGTTATCATGCGATATGCAAATTTCAAGATGATATTTTAGCTGATGTTGAAGCATGTGGCAGAAAACCAGGCTTACAGAAAGAAGCCAGCTTGCCGGTAAGGTTTGTGTGCCTGCTATTACAGAGATGGAAACGGAAGAGGTATCCTAGGTTCTGCAATATCTAAATGAACAGACCTAATTTATCTAAGTCCTTGACAGCCCACACAGTACAAAGCAGAGGTCTTAGGGCACCAAGAGGGGGAAGTCTTTATAAATACAGCACAATTTTTATGCCTTCGCATTCCGCAGATGGGCAGTATCACTTCAAAGTTAGAATGCTTTCTGACTAGTATACCGAAGAATACCACAGTTGCGGTTTTATTTGGTTTCCCGTTCATAAAATTGCTTAAGCTGTCCTCACTTTTTGCCCGGGTCTTCTGCGGAGCCTCCCACCCCAACACACTGCTGCTGTTCTCTGTTTTACACTTGTTGCCTAATCAGCAAATACTAAACGAACTAGACGGAAAGAGTCTGTCCAAAGGGGAACCCTCTGCACCCAGCTCAGAGTAATTACCAGCCTGGCGGAATCCGGCAGGCAGTGATTATGCACCCCGGGGATAACAGAGATTTTGAAAAAGAGATGGCCATCCTCCTTCCAGTAGGGTTGCTAGTGTTGGAGGGTACGTTTGCTTTTATTTATCTGGGGGGGCTGAGGGGGAAACATATGTCAAGAAGAAGAAGGGAAACAAATCCCTGCTTTTTTAAAGTGCTACAAAATCATACGAGGGAGCTGCAGGTTAGCACAGCTTCAAACTGTTGCGGCATTAGTTTTGCTTTTTACTGTGGAACACCATGGGGTAAAACCTGATTCTTCCTCTGAAAGAAAAAAAAAACACAAAAAACAACCCCCATCTGTATTGATATCAGAAAAGGGCGGGGAAAGAAAAATGACAGCCACTGGCCTGCCCTTTAACCTTTCTAACAGAGCTGGTGGCCGCAATGAAGCTTAATCAATGCAATGGAAGTGACATTTCGCAGTCAAATCAAATTAAATGGAAATGAAAGGAAAATCTGAGGTCCAACCTAAAGGCTGTTCCCTCTTGCACCGAGGTCATTGCCATGGCAACTAAATGCTACAAATGTGTAGAGTAAATCCTTAACAAATCTGTAGAAAGCATGTCCAATTGAATATGATAGTTCCTGTCACCGTACTTTGTACCTTTCAAAAGAAAGGGAGAAAATAAAACAAAACACATCTTACAGTCCGTGTAGCAGAAAAAGAACTTCTGCCAGAAACTACGTGGTGCCGTGGTGTACTTAATCTTTCTCTTCTGCTTGGACATGGAGAAAGCGAGCAGCTTTACTGTAAGACAGCAAGTGGGTAGCTGTGGACAGAGACCGTATTAAGTGGATTAGGGCACGGTGTGTTACATTTTTCAGTCTTGCTTCAACTGGAGGGCTGGTGACTGCAAAACCTTCCTTGTATCATTGCAAATGCATTTAACCGTGGCTGAGAGCAATTCCTCCTAGTGCAGACTGCCCACAGCTCAAATCATCCCACCCTGCTTCAGCACATACCTCCCTCACCCTTCTGCCTTCTCCTTCTGCTCTCTTGGGAGGGTTTGGGATAGCGAAGGGCTGTTCAGACCTGCTAAAAACATCAGACGCTCCCACCTTTGTGCGTGTAGCCCTTCTCCTGTAATGGGGATGAAGCAGGGTGAGAGCCTCGGCAAAGAGCTCCCACCTGGCCATCCCACCACCTACCCATGGCATTCCCTGCATGCTGGGGCTGCTGTGAAAGGGGACAACATCACCCCACTTCTACCCCTACGCACTCCGGCATCAGGGAATCCCTAATTCCCTCTGCAGCAGATCCGACTGGCACATGGGCGCACGCCCCACCTCTGCGCGCTCCTGTAGAGAATTAAAGATAATTACCAATTCCTACCGCCACTCGTGGAGCGCATTTCACTCCTCAGCCTAACAGCTTCTGACAATGAAGGGCAATTTAAGAACCACATCAAAATACAACAGCCGCACGCTCACACTCACTCTGCCGAGTGCCTGTTTCATCTCTACGTTTCCACCTGTGTAAGCACAGAGACGGGGGGAGCAGTGGGAGGCACCAAGCAGAATGCGGGATTTTTATTTTTCTTGGGAGACGTGGAAGACTTTACACACTGAGCCATGACCTTCCCCAAACTCATCGTTTATCTGAGCTGCATAAGGTGGCAACCATTATCCTCTCCTTGAACACGATGAAGTTTTGATGCAGCTGTAGTGAGGCAGTCACTGTGCATTACTGAAGATCTCAAGAGATTATATGCCCTGGGCCAGCACAGGCTGGGAGTATTGCAAATCTGATAGGAGGTGACATTTTCTACTCAAATACATACAGCCGCGGGACATCACACACCTTCCTGCATGAATAGCAATACACACTAATGAACTAATTTCTGGGGGGGAATTGTTACTTCCCAAGCGGGTGGGGGAGGAGACTACCCTGCCACTTCAACCAGAAGGGATTCTGGTTTTCTTATCATCTTCTGCTGTATTTTCACTCTTTTCCAAACAGCGCTACTTCACCCAGCATCTTCAGACAAGGCCATCGAGTTGGGAGCTCGGTGTGATGCCCTACAACACGTAGGTGAAACCATGGAGCAGCAGGCTGAACTATACACTCCTCTGCAAAGGAACAACTCAAAGAGTACGCGTGTGCCTCTTCGCACCCACTGGAGAACCTCCACTATACGTAAGGAAACAAACTGACTTTGAATTTATTCGGATATTACAGCCATGAAACACTGCTGGATATTCTAACTCAGGATAGGCACATCCTCCTTTCCATCACACGCAGCCACGATATTTACAGATCATTTCACATTTCTTTTACCCTTTAAATGCCGCTGCTGCGTGTTTGTGCTCACTCAGTCACGCTCTCATTAGTTGAAAATGCACTCAAAAAATTTGGCTGGCAGTCCAGGCAAGATGCTTGCGCTGGAAGAGCTGAAGGAAGAATTCACTCTAAAACATGCGTAAGCTCTGACTCAGAAACACAAAAGGCCAAGGAAAATTGCCTCTAAATTACCACTGTTGTCTTTCTTGAGCTTCCATGGAAAAATAAACTGAAAAAATATTTCAGAGGACCAGGTTGATCAGGGAAGCAGTACATTGATTTATGGAGAGGGGAGATACTGGTACAGAGCTGCAGGCACAAGCACAGCATGCCAAGACCAGCATTTTTCCCATGCAAGTGGTTTCTTAAACTTGTCAGTGGAAACCTCGTGTACCCCTGTTAATATCAACCCTAATTTTCAGAGGATCTAGAAACCTAGGCAATCTCATATGAAGTATCTGTGAAATGCAGCTGGGGTGGCAGTCAGGTGAACAATGTTACTCACATCCCACCGGAGTACTTTATCACAGTGTAATATTTAACCATTAGGCCTTTGGTCTTTGCTTTGGGTTAAAAGAAACAAAGCAGGTTTGACACAGTATGGAATATTACAGAACAGACCCAGGAACAAACAGTATGAAGAAATGTGAAAGGCACAAACTACATAAAGAGATGAAACAGTGGAAACATAGACCAGTATGTCTAACACCGCTTAGTTGTTCTTATTAAAGAGAGAACCGAAATCCCATCCCTGGAAGTGTTGAAGGCCAGGCTGGACGGGGCTTTGAGCAACCTGTTGTAGGGAGAGGTGTCCCTGCACATGGCAGGGGGGTTGGAACTGGATGATCTTTAAGGTCCCTTCCAACTCCGACCATTCTATGATTCTATGAACAAACAGCTAATGATTGCCCTTCTAAGTGCTTTAGAATATGTAAGAAAAACATTTAATAAAATCCTCACCCTTGTTACAAGTTTCATTATTAATAATAAATACAACTTTATTTAAAAAACCCTGGGATCTTACTTACTATGCCTTAGGTTTGACCTTGCAAGTTAAAGGAGCATTTCAAAAAGCAGAATCTGGAATGTGATGGGCAATGACTAGCAAATAAGGATTCTGAAATAATTTTTATGTAATTTTTGCAATTCTGTTTGATACATATTTTTTCATGTTATTTCTTTTATATTATTTTTGAGATCTAACGACTGCTTTTAATAAGCAACTGTTATTGCAAACATATAATTATACTAGGCCACAATCCAACAAAGCACTTAAGGGCACAGATTAAAGACATTGAAAACAATGGGATTATTTATGTGCTTAAGGTTAAGCATCTGCTGAAGGACTTAGATGGATCAAAGCCCCATTTCTATTACATCTACAAAAAAAAATTATATATGTTAATTAAACGTAAAATACATGTAAATTAACCAGCACATGAAAAATAGCACTTGCATAAATTTTTATACCCCTATACAATTTGTAATAATAGAATATTCCAGTTAGCCAATACATGAAGAACAACTGTTAATATCAGCCATTTAAACAAAAGGTAAAAAATTCCTGGAACTGAACAATTATGGAATAACTTGCCATAAGAGATGTCCCTTCATGAACCACGTCTTGACTAAGCATGTTCTGAGGCATAAAGGAGAAAATGAAGAGACAGAAAGCACATCTTACGTATCTTAAGTCTTCAGTCACTTATATAACAGCTTGCGTTTTTTAACTTTTGTTTTCATGAAAATCAATTTAGTTTTATTGATAAGATCCACATATTATTTGCAGTTAGTGCCTAAAATGCTTATTTTACCAAAATGTCTTGACTGTTGACCAATACCTTACTCTTGAATTAAAGATCAAATGGAACACAGTGCTAGACTTCTCTCCAGAATTATTCCGTTTAATTGTATACTGTTTCTTATTCTTTTGTTCTCTATTAAAAAAACATATCTACTTAAAAAGCGTGCAAACAGTATTTCTACTGTAAATCATTGATTCATCTGTATTTAACATTTTCAATAAATACACTAGCTTTTATGATATTTCAGTTTGAAAAACCTAGAGAAGACCTCTTGAGAAAGTCGAAAAATTTCCTTTTTCATTGTTAGCCCTAACAAGTGCTATTTGATATGTAAAGACAAATTTTCATCTGAAAATTTCTTTTACCTGATGCTTTTTTCTTATTTTATGGTGCTAAACCAAAAAAGGAACCTTGCATTTTATTTCCATACAATGTTGTGATAGATCAAAATAAAAAAAAACTTTCTAAAAATTATTCTCCACTGGAAATTTCAAATATCTTTCACTTTGTCATGGTTTCTATTTTATTTGGAAATTACAAGTGCTTACAAAGGTGTGAATCTATCATAAAATTTGTAGTACTTTCAATTTGTTTTCATATTCACTTTCTCTGGCCTTTTTTCTTCTCCTTGGTGTGAGTCAACCCAGACTCTTTTTTCCATGGAACAAACAAAATGTTATTACCTCAACCTTCCATAATAGAAAGTACATTTTCTTCAATATTTTCATAGAAAATATTAGGAAGAAATTCTTTCCTGTGAGGGTGGTGAGGCACTGGAACAGGCTGCCCAGAGAGGTTGTGGTGGCCCCATCCCTGGGAGTGTTGAAGGCCAGGCCGGATGGGGCTGGTCTGGTGGGAGGTGTCCCTGCCCATGGCAGAGGGGTGGAACTCGATGATCTTGAAGGTCCCTTCCAACTCTAACCATTCTATGATTCTATGAAATCGTGCATGGTTTAACAGTCAGATATAGCAACATGAAAAAGCACTGATTGTTTTACGTATTTAATTTAAATTTTAATTAATTTTACGTATTTAATTTAATTTTAATACTTGGAGAATTATAACCAAGAGTTACACTCAATGCAAAGTGTTAAATGGCTCACAAAATGGTCTGATCACATCTTCTTTTAGTCAAGTTTATGCCAGCTTACTGACTTTCGTTATGGCTTGGCTTCAATTTTGATTTTCTCTATGCAAATAAGGATTTCACTAGAATCCTTCAATAATGACCAACAGATAAAAAGGCAGAAAAATAATGACATACCTGAATAATCAGCTACTTTTAGAAATATTGGGTCAACTAGGCCTTGTATCAGCATGCAGAGGAAGTTAACATCACAATGGCTAGCTAAGGATGCAGCGGAAACTTCAGTGATGAGGATATGTGCATTCAAAGGAAAGTAGATTCTGGAAACTACACTGCAGTTCCCAGCTCTCCAGTATTGATAAGAGTAGATGATCTTCTGAGCAACGTACAACTCTACATTTTCATCAGTTCTAGTCGCTGTTTCAATGGCAATTAGAAGCTACCACACAGAATACAAAAACCTTTAACAAGTTTCAAATGAACACCTCCAAATGTAATAGTCACAGTAATAAAAAAGGGGCACCCAGAATTCTCACTTATTAGTTAAAAAGCCTTTATTTTTATTTTTTTTCTTAATTTATTTACAAGGAGAAGCTGTCATTCACATTAAGATGGCAGGTCTACATGTGAGAGTTGAGATGGCTGAGAGTCAAGTTACTACAGTTTACCATCAATATTCTTAATCTTTTTCTTTCTAAAACAAAGCAAGACTGGGATGATGATCGTTGTGGGCATCTTTTTTCCAGACATTATGAAGAGAAAACCAGTCATTGATGGAAATAAGAAAAAAATTAAGGAACTGTCCTTACTCTCATTCAAAGGAATGAGAGAATATACAGTTTCCTCACGAGGACAACAGCAGTAGAGAGTTAGTGCTGAAACATCTGAATGCGACTAGAGAAGTGCATCTTGACTGTTTTGTGTACCACAGACGCACTGTTTAATTAAGCCATCAAAAAAAATGAAGGAAAATAGAAAAAAGGGGATACAAAAGAGAGCGAAACTTCTTCAGCAAGTTAAAGCACTCTTAATAAGTAACAACATGACATTAGTCATTAAGAAACAAGAACTCTAAATAATGCATTCAGAACCTATAGATCTAAACCAGAAGATAACAAAGCCTCATAAATCTGTTTGTTCATTAAGTTAAAAAAAGCTAGACTTTGTGTTGCTATCGTGTCAGCTGGCACCAAACTGTACGCAATTTAGTGCAACTACAAAGTGAAACCCATAGTCTACAATGGCAGGGTTTTTGATCACGCTAATTAACAGCCATTTTGTTTAAAATAAACAGATACGACTCTAATTGCCTTTTTTACATAAGAAAGGGAAGATCTTAAAAGTGAAAGCATGCAAAAGGAAAGATCAGACAGTCGCCTTTCAGACTGATAAGCAAACTCTGTGTGAAACGAGCGCAAATGAAGTTTGAGACACTCTCTGGATTGACAGCAGGGAGACAGCAAAGCAAGAGGAACAATGGTTTCCAAAGGTGGAAAGGCACGACCACAGCTCCTTCCAGCAGGAAAATATTGTATTTTATATCTGTACTTTCTCTAGCCTCCCCTCTCCTCAGCACCTACCCGCGAGGAGTTTCGTCTTCTGCTGGGCCAAGTATGCACCAGTGGCATCTGACTGTGTGAAATCTTTAGATCCCACAACAAGCCTGCTTAGCATCTCTGTAACAGAGCCTGACAAGAAAATAAAATGCTGTAGAAGAGGAAAAGAACAAGAAAAAGGCACTGTGATCCCTGTGCCTGCACTTAACCCTGGCACCAGAAGAGGGGCCAGGCAGTGCTACACTGCTTAGTTTGCCAACTTCTGGGATACACAGAAAGACCGTTCTGGTCTCTGAAAACTCCTGGTAAGTAACGTGCAGGGCAAGTGCTGGGACACAATCCAGTTTTCCAGCTAACTTCAAGGAGCCTGAAATGCAGCCCGGAGTTGCAGTAAAGACAAAGGGGTTTGGGTTCTCATTTTCTGCATCAATATTGACAAACTCCATTTATGGCTTTTCAACCACAGCTTCAAAGTTTCTTTTTAAGTGCACTAGAACATGTAACATTGCAGAGGGCGGCGGTGAAGTAAACATCTTACTCCTGTTAGGTGGAAAAGGTCCCTCGCCTTTTTCCCACCAATGAAATTCGTAACCCTACTTCTGCCCAAACCCCCCTCAAAGAATCAAACCAGAAGTTTTAGGCTGCTAAACAAAAAGAGTATCAACATTCACGAATGCTTCCCTGCACTTCAAAGGTGCAATGTCCCCACGTGCGTCTCAATAAGAGGTCCTCCATTACAGCAACTTGCAGCACACTTGCCCAAGCGTCACTAATTGCTGTGTGTGACAGCACTGACAGGGTCTTCTCCAGTACTTCAGGTATAGGGACAAGGTCCTGATTTACAGGACACCACACGGCCTGCACGTTTCCAGCATATTCAAAATACAATGTAAGGTTCCAAAATCACCACCGATTGCTCCACTTAGGCACTGCATTCTTTTATGCCATCACAGCAATGGTACAGCAGGAGGCAGAGTTTTTGCAGGAGCTGGTCAAAAAATGCAGCAGCAGCTCTAATTGGCATAAAGAGCTGTGAAACACCCCATCATTTCCCGTTGCATCTGACGGATGAACTTCTTCGACCTGCTTTTCCTAATGCTACACACCACATGTGCATGTAAAACAACAAAAGAAGCCTCGTTTGAAAAGGATCTGAAGACTTGCACTGGACTCACAATTTACTCTCGGATGAAACGGAAAAGGGAGACTGTAACAGGTGTTAGCCACATTCATGAACGACCTGCTGCAAGAAATGTAGATAGTACAGTGAGAAAAGCCACACAGAGCTGACAGCACTAATTACATCTTCTAAAATGTTTGCAGTCCCCCTTCTTGCAGGACCAAGTGACTGGGCACTCTGAGATGCATGGGAAAGCCAGGGCACTGAACACGCAGATCTGCAGGGTGCAGCCGACCTAAAATTCCCATGAGGCACCACAGCAGCATTCACATACAAAGATTTTTCTGTTTTCAGCTGAAACTGCAAAGTAAAAATTATCCTACATAAATTTCTCAGAACTCAGCTTTCCAAACCCAGTTTTAAATAGCATATTTTCAGTCAGCTTTAATGATAACAACATCAGAGAGGAACTTCATCACAAGAGCAATCTCGCCGGCCTTCAAATATTTTGCTAATATAACTCCGAACATCAGACATATTCCCTATCAAAAACAAGCATCGGTATATACTGTAGGGGAATTTCATTACTACTGGAACAGTACGATGTATTGTACTGCTGGCTGGGAATCTCAGACTGAATGACTTCAGCTTGCAGATCAGCAGCCAGAACAGACTACAGCTGGGCTAATTCGATTTAGCCGAGGCCATGTTGTTGGTTTCCAAACATTAAAACCCCACAGAATCACAAAACAACAATGGTGGTGGTGCCTGAAAAAGGACAAGGCAGAAAGACGCAGCAGCAGCTTTCCAAGAAGCGCAAACCAAGGTTGCCAAAATATGCCTACAAGAAATTACACTGTGGGAAATAAGACATAAAAAGGAAAATAAGTCAGAAAAACAAGCTGGATACCAGCATTATCCTATTGCTAGCATCACAGCAGCAACCACACTGGAGAGCAATGAGTGATACATACATGCAGCTGGTTTATCAGCTCACTACAGTCAAAGTGATGCTTTCAAATTCAGACCATATTTCTGTATCAACAGGTTATACACTGAATGTTAAAGGCAGTAATTACTTTAGTACCACTCTTGGTAAAATCTGTCGCGATTTGCGTACAAGAAGGTTACACACACAAGGAAACAATAATTTGGCTTGCTTGCGGTCTGTATGAAAATTGTTTCATACAGTTAAAATTACAACCACGGCTCTTAATTTTTCAAGTAGCTGTTTGACTTTTGAATCTAGAAGCTATTAACTTTTCAATTTGACTTAGTCACATCAGACAAAAAAAAAAAAAAAAGAAAAAAAAAAGTCCATTAAGTTTTAGCTCTGCAAAACAAAACAGTGTATCATTTTACCTAAAAGGGCAATTTTAGCAAATGTAAGCAAAGCCCATAAAATAAATTCAAAATAAACACACAACCTTACACATTCTTTCCTCTATGTCTGTGTATATGTGTGCACCCCTGTTCCAACTCCTCCCTCTTCTAGGAGATGCTTCACGGGACAACTCTGTGCTAAAATCAGATGTTAAATTCTAAGTAAGTACCACTTATATCAGCTGCATTGGTAATAAAGCTTTCAGCAGCAATTTTACACAGCACAACAAATGATATAAACAATTGTCTCCAAAGATCCAACTACCCTTGTTAATTATGACACTTCTTCTGAGGGAACTGTATAAACAATACACCAAAAAAGCCAATTCCTAAAAATTAAGTTCGGAAAAACAGTGTGCCAAATCTAGACATTAAAAAACTTTCAAGAAAAGAAAAGTATTTTCATTTGACAAATTTAGAATTGAAGTCTCAAAGAAGAGGTACGCTTTATTGTAATTCTGCGCCAGAAATTCTTGTTAAAATCAAATTCATAATTTGCCTTACTTAGAAGTATGGCGATAATTGGGAATATAATCAGAAGTAGGACAACAGTAAAAGAAAGTAGGTGCAATCAATAAATAATAACGTATATCACCGTGTGGTGGTGGGGGGTTGTATCCAAAAGGTTTACAAAGAATTCTTCCCAAAGCAGCAGAAACACTCTTCGGTTACTTTAACAAACCAAAAAAAAAAAAAAAAAGTATTTTGGAACTTTGCAGAAATTTTTGTGCTGGAATTTGAAAGTCCTATAGAGTATCACTGAAGGTTTCATATTTAATGTTTTCCATTGGAAATAAAATCAACCCCAAAAGTAGTAAATCATGTTTTCATTTCAGTACTTAAATAAGAGGACTTTACTGAATGCAGAACAGTAAAGTTCTGCTGTGATTCAAAGAAAAAGTGATTTTATGAAGTTACATTACTCTACAGTGTTATCTCTGTCAGGTTTTACATTGTGACTGGAGACTGTGCCTATTTCAGTAATGGCCATTTTCATACTGTGCTTGAATAAATCCATCTGGTTGACACGCCAACCATAGTACAGTGTCAAAAGTGGAATAAAACTAAATTAGCGCACTGACTTTTTTCACGAAGAAAACCTATTTTCATATCAGACCTACGGCTGGACACTTACTGAGCCATGATGATCTACAATACGGAAACTGTTAGTGCAGAGAGACAAGAAGAATACCTCCCAACTATTCAGCTTGCATATCCTGTACTGTGAATTTATTTAAATACCTGAGTAATAGTATGGCACAAAGACAAGCCACGTACTGTCACTGGCTACAACTTTACAGCAGAGTACAACTCTGCCTCGATTAAAAAAAAAAAAAGGCAAGCCATCATTGTTGGACTGTATAAGCACCCAGTGGTGTCACAGACGGATCCAGTTGAAGGGGACCTTTCCATAGCTCTAATTATCTTCTTACTAATACAAATACTGCAGGATTACATCGCCACTTGCATTAGTGGAAGTTCACATTATTCTACTGGTGGTATTTGCTATCATAAATATGTTTTCTTCAGACACCCCATTCAGGCTGTATCTTCCACTGAACATGAGCTTTTGGCATAGGACAAAAGAAAAGAAGCAGTGAGCTTCAAGTGTACGTACTAAATTCTTTCATAACAACAGTGGCAGGATCAGCAACAGAAGCAGCAGGTTTCATTTGCAAATGAAGAGGAAATTTCACTGTAAATCATCTAGTGGAGTTAACATTTCAGCTCACAACTAGTGCTTAGCAAGCAGGCTTGTTTTAGGCAGGAACAATTCAAAAGTGAATCTTCATTGAACCCCTTTGCAGATGAAGATGCTATCTTACATGGGGAGAGCACTGTCCTATCAAAAACTCCTTCACAAGCTCACATGCAGTATGTAAAGAAAAGGGAAAACACATGTCATTCCTGATAGCTGGGTTCACAAAGTATATCACTGTATCAAGTCCAAACTCCACACTTTAAAATAGGTTTAATCACTAGCAATTCCGCCTTCGCCTTTAGTGTTCAGAATTTCTAATAAGACACTAACTAGATTCCCCTCCAGTAGTTCCTCTCCATTGAGTTTGCTAAAAATAGCATCACTATAGCCACTTTTGCTCACAGTGTCCTTTCCACTTTACAGTTCTCTCCAGCAGTTTGAATTACTCAAACATATACCCTGATTGGCCTCCTGCTTTTCTGGAGATGCAGCTCCTAGTAAATCCAACGCAGTACAGAATTTTTGCTCTCATCACTCAGCCAAGTGAAAAAGAATCTGAAACCAGAATTTCCCCTGTAAGCCATTCTTTTCTGAAGGAAAACAGACACAACAGACACACAACACACACACACNATAAAGAAAGAAGTAGAAGAACATAGTCATGGAAGTGCTTCTTGTCAGCAAAATCATCTCTGGGGCCTCTTCTAGGTGGCTGGACTAGAATGACAGGTGGCTTCGAGAGATACTTTGGAAGCAAAATTATTTTTTTGTGAAGAGTAACAGATTTAGCTTTGGGGTTTTTTGTTCATTGCAACTATATAAACCTTTCTTAAATGAAGAATACTTATCCCTCTTACTCATATCATTTGGATTAGAATGCCTAAACATTTTGGCACTTCAGATATTCTTCATATGGATTAAAAAAACTTAAACATGAACATGTGAGAAGATTCATATCCTTAGACCACCCTATCATGCAACAGAATTAGCTTTCATAGATTTGCAGGATCTCTGTCTCACACAGAATAATTTCAGTAACATTACAAATATAAAAATAATACACAGTGTGCATATATACATATAAATATATGCACCACATACATGTATACACTATATACACACAAGTTTCTTGCACATTTTTCTGTGAGATGTTCACAGACGTTAGAAACTGATTTGCATTTTGAAGACTTATTAAATAGGCTTAATCACAAGGATCTAAATCTCACCTGAACAGCACTTAAATAAGCAAATTGAAAATTCATTCTTAAAGCCCTTTATAGCACAACCTCAAAGGTCTCAGGAAAAAATCCCTCTACAGGTCTCAAACTCTCTCTTTCAAAAGAACCTGAGCGTGTAACACAGGAGAACTTTACAGCATGTAAAGCCGCTCATCAGTGCAGACTAATTCAGTTTCCATACTTTCAGAGTACATAAAGCAATGAAAAAGGCGCGTAACTTTCAGTGGCACGCCACACAAGCATAAACCTTGTTTCCTCAGTGTACTTCTGGTCACATGGAAATATTTCTAAGGTGAAAAAGTAAAATGGTACATACTCCTCTTTCTCCTGATCTCATCCCATCCTCATATTAAAAACAAAGATTAAATATTTTAACCCAAGGAAAATATTGATTAGAATTATATTCTAATCTTCAAGGTTGTAGAATTTTCACAGTGTCTCATCACTGAAACTGCAGCCACTTCTAGAGGGGAATCCAGGAGCTGATCAACAACACACACCACCATCACAGCACAGTTCACAGCAAGAAATTAACACGTTAGATATAATTAAAAAATTTTCATCAGCTAACTGAAGAGACTCTATGTCCTCATCTCTAAAAAACACAAGAGGCTTTAAAAGCAAGTATCCTAAGGAAGATAAAACACGGTCTACTTTATCATACGTGGCTCCACACCAGCAACTCTCTGTGTGACCTCTGTTTTAGCCTCCAACAGCATTTACATGCACCTAACAATCCTGGACCACGTTCTGCCCTTGACTGTGTACATGCAGCTCCCACTGAAGTCAATGGCAGCTGCATCCCTACGTCTGAGGGCAGAACGCAACCTTATGTTCTGCCCGTTATCACAGTGATGAAGTCAGCGCTTTTGAAAACTCAGCAAGTCTTCAAACTGCCCAAGCATCCCTCCCCAGAAAGAGAGAGACAAAAAGTACAAAACTCACGTTTTAAGTCATTTTAGCTGTGGTTCTGTGAGAGAGAAAAATCAAAAGGAAGAAGGTACAGCTCATGCTGTTTATACTCACAAAGTATCATGTGTAGTTCTGTGCCTTACATATGAATACATATATATATATATAGATATGTATGCATGGGTGTATTTTTCTGAGTGGGAGAGGCTGTATTACAGATGCAAAGTCTCAATTCTGGAATTACTGACACTCACCAGCTACCTCAGAGCCTTCACACTTTCAAGCACCATTTACTGTGGGTGATATTAAAACGTGTGGCTTGTAAAAAGAGCAGATTTCTCCTCTTCTCATTGCAAACACTAACAAAGAGCTAAAGATCTTTCTTCTGGCTTCTCTTTCTCACTGTATTTATTTATTTATTATTTTTCTAGTTACGCCAAATGGGATGTAACCTCTTATGACTCACCCAAGGTCAAACCAAGACGGCAGGGCACATCAGGCACAGAAAACACATGTTGCTATACCCTTCTGCGAGGGTATCTTAGCCCAAAAGAGACAGGAATGTTAAGCCTTATGTGGTGAAGCCAAGATGTGTGACTGGTTCCCTCCTTCTACCCCTCCATCACTGGTCTGTATCTCCCAACTTTGAAGCACTGGGCCACGGTTGCTCCCTTTCCAGGAAGCCACTTACAGCCCTGCCTGCGAACCTGGAAGACAGGCAACAAGCAGGAGGCCATGGCACTCCACTGCAGCCAAAAAGTGGTGGTGGGGGACCCTAGCAAAGCCTCATCTTCACTGATGCAAAGCTCTGCAGCTGGAGCTCTCCTCCATGCACACCCCCTTGGCTCAGCCCTGGGGAGCATATGTGGGATGTGCCTGCCCAGTGACCTGAGGTGATAACTGCTCCCCTGCAAAGCTGCCACCTTTCTCCTGCTGCCACAGGGCAACACTTCGGGATTCTTTCCAACACTGTTAAATCAGGATATTTGGAGAGTACGGCACCAGCTGCTCACGGGTACTACCTTAATACTGCTGTGACTTGTAGATGCTGCCTAAGTCTAGGATCACCACGTTGCTTCTCTTCAAACACAAACCACAGATCACCATGGGGCTTACGACATGCAGCTACTGAATGGCACCGGAGCCTCACTGAAGTCTGTGGAATTAATATGATTTATGCTGGCTATGGGTCTGGCTTTTTTAATTTCAATTATTAGAAAACGATGTTTGAGTTGTCAGCATGATGATAACTGCAATCCTAATAAACTCCACTTCTTAGAATTGACTAAGTGGTGGCCTGTTGTCTGTAAATTAACATGAGGCTGTAGAAATAAAACCCTTTTGGAGCATAGTGCAAGTTTTGAATGAATTTTAAAGGCTTTCCACTTATACCAGGTAATCAGTATATTTATTTCTCTGTCAGCAGCTGCTTAGGAGGGCCCCATGTTCAATGGAGACGTATTAGAAGGCATGTTGCTGATTACCAGCCCCAGCACTGTATTTCTCTGACATGTAATCCCCATTGCACGGTTCCAGTAACTCAAAACCAAAGTTTAGATAACTGCAAAAATTGACACTGGCTCCAGGTTTTTTGGTGCTCAACACCGTATTTTAAACAGAGTTCTTGGAAAGGTCTCCACAGGTACCTGAACAAGGCACAGGTTTTCAAGTTCTGCCTATGCTTAAGTGCTCCCATTGTGCACATCTGCCTAACTACTTGGAATGCTGAAACTTCTATAGGTGAAAACCTGGTTTTTGAGTCGAGCCTCACTGTCAATGCCAGATTTGTTCCAAAGAGGCCAAACCCAAGAACTGCCAGCATCAACCAAGCAGAGCTGAATGCCTTCAATTCATAATGCAGTTAGCACACCCTCACAAAGTTCGTATCTTGTCAGCATGTAAAAACTGTCCCCATTTATCTGCATCAATCCAGCAAAAGCTACATAGATCCATTCCAGGATGCCCACTCCTCTATTGCTCGCCTCCATGCAAGTACAGACACGGACTTAGTCACACAACCATCTTCCAACCAGTGCACCATCTCTGCATGCTCTCTGTGTCTAAGCCTCCACAGCGCTACAGGCACACGTGCCCCGAGTCCACAATGATGGGACATCCCTTTGGACTCGCACTACGTAATCCTTATCCAGAACTGCAGTTTGCCTTCAGCACGTCAGAGAATCAGGCTGTGTCACGGGCATGGAGTCAAGAGTGAATTTGTAACGGGGACATTACAGTGCCTTCCCCACAAGATCCTCTTTGAAAAAGGGGCAGTTTCTCTTTCGTTCCTTAACGCCACCTTTTTCTGGATTTAAGTCCATGGGTCTTCTCCCACAATGCCCGTCCAGTGATTTCTTGAAACAAGGACACACGTTTCCAGTAAGGCCAAAGCAGCGAAGGGGCACGTGTGAGCCCAGCATGCAACCCTTCCACTTCCCATTTCGGTGCAGATACTGCACAGCGATTCCGGGATTGCCAGAGCCGCACAAGCAGAAAAGCATCAAACATTCAGGGGAATCCCCTTCTGTCACTTTTATTACTCTGGCAAAAAAAAAAAAANCTCCTTTTCCCTATCATTTCCCACTATTATTAAAACCAGTTCTGTTCCCCCAGCGGTAGCAACAATGGGATTGCTTATGTGTGTATATATATATATATATATATATAAAAAACATCTCTATCTTTGTTCAGAACAGGTCCAGATGCCATTGCAATAAAATCCCCACACAGCCACCTGTGCTTTGTTTACATTAGGCCTCCTCCTACCATTACTCCCACTGATGAAGCTACACGACTGTTAATAAAGTTTTAGTGGGGAAAGATGTTTATGCAGCCAAAGCAGCTGTTAGCTCACAGCACCAGCTCATGTAGAAGACTCCTCTGTATCTGGACGAGAGCAGCTCAGTTTCTGTGTACGTTTAATCTCCCAGCAATATTGACAATGAAGGCTTTCTGCCTAGCAGGGTTGAAGAGCCGCACCAGCCAACTTCTCCATGTAGAAAATCAAACAAAAGGAAAGAATTAAAGCTAAAGAAGCCATCANATTAAATAGGAAAAAAAAAAAAAAAAAAAAAAATTAGTGATGATGTGTCTTCTTAGACACGGTACTGGGCAGCAGGGTGTTCCTTATTTTAAGTACAGGCAGGAAATGAGTAATAGATTTCCTCTGCAGTCAAACTGGGGCTTGAGGCTGGCTGAGAGAGAGCTTCAGCCTCTCAATATTTCAAGCCTGTGCTAAATGGGGAATGGTGACAACCCCTACTACTTTCATCATTCTTGCACGTTTTGAGTTCAAAAATACTAACTACCTGTGAGCTTCCTCCTGTACCTCTGTAAGGAATACCCTGATCTCAGCAGCTGGGAAACTGAGGCCAAGAGAGATCTACAGAGATGCACAGAGAGGACAAGAAGCC